>JAWPHD010010603.1:0-92161 GCA_037043455.1 Cyrtodaria siliqua
CATTTTTAACTAAATCAAGGGCCGTACCTCCGCTGTTACTTGTCCGATCTGAATGGTTTTCGAACTCATCCAAGCTTTCATTGATATTAACAACCTGTTAAAGTTTGGTAAAGATCGGATGAAGAATGAAGGCCCTATCGTCTTAGTTGTTCCCGATATAAGTTGCTGAACGTGGGAACTTCATTTGTACAAATTATATAGTCTTGGCAATCATCAATAAAGAAAAACTGTCAAAACATGTTCAGTGGTTATAGAAAATAAGCTGTTTTGACCAAATATGGTAATGGCGGCCATCTTGGATGTCGTATTGTATTGGCCTAATTCATATAAATTTGACAGCATTGATCTCAGGATCATCCATGTGAAGTTTGGTTTAAATCAGCCAAGTGGTTTATGCGGTTTATGCAAAGACGTCATTTAAGCAAAAGTTAACGGACGGACGTTGATGTCTCTTTAAGCTAGAGAGATGTCTCTTTAAACTCTAGAGATATGTCTCTTTAAGTTAGAGAAATGTCTCTTTAAGCTAGAGAGATTTCTCTGTAAACTAGAAAGATGTCTCTTTAAGCTACAGAGATGTCCCTTTAAGATAGAAAGATGTCTCTTTAAACTAGAGTTATGTCTCTTTAAACTAGAGTGATTTCTTTTTAAACTAGAGAGATGTCTCTTTAAGATGCTAGAGAGATGTCTCTTTAAGCTAGAGAAATGTCTCTTTAAACTCTAGATATATGTCTCTTTAAGTTAGAGAAATGTCTCTAAGCTAGAGAGATGTCTCTGTAAACTAGAAAAAAGATGTCTCTTTAAGCTATCAAGATGTCTCTTTAAACTAGAGAGATGTCTCTTTAAACTAGAGTGATTTCTCTTTAAACTAGAGAGATGTCTCTTTAAGCTACAGAGATGTCCCTTTAAGCTAGAAAAAAAACTCTTTAAACTAGAGAGATATCTCTTTAAACTAGAGAGATGTCTCTTTAAACTAGAAAGATGTCTCTTTAAGCTAGAGAGATGTCCCTTTTAGCTAGAGAGATGTCTCTTTAAGCTAGAGAGATGTCCTTTTAAACTAGAGATGTCTCTTTGAACTAGAGAGATCTCTTTAAACTAGAGAGATGTCTCTTTAAACTAGAAAGATGTCTCTTTCAGCTAGAGAGATGTCCCTTTAAACTAGAGAGATGTCCCTTTAAGCTAGAGAGATGTCCCGTTAAGCTAGAGAGATGTCTCTTTAAACTACAGAGATGTCCTTTAAGCTAGAGAGATGTCTCTTTAAGCTGCAGAGATGTCTCTTTAAAGAGATTAATGTTTTAAAGGAGCCAAATTATTAACACCAGATATTTCTGTAAGCTAGTGTGTTATAATTGTATTGTGTGGTTGCTTGTTCCAGAGGATTGCAACTTCGTATGCAACTTGTTCAAAGTTCAAAATATAAAACGCACTGTAATTATGCCAACAACAAAAAGGGATATGTTTTAAATGCTATCATCATGACATTGTGATTCTTGAAGTTACTTGCTTAGAAATTATATTCGTTTCCATTATTCCATGTCAATTGTCTATTTCACAGTAATAAAAACATGTTTCTATTACATCATAAACTGAATTTATCATAAGATAAAAATGTGTTGTTTCAACATGATAACTATCAACTTTTTATTTCTGAATGACCCTCACAAGGTGTACATTTCCTAACATACTCTGTGCAGCTGCATTGTCCCATGAGAGAGGTGCTAACCTTAATGTGAGCCACTGACCGTGTAGAAATACATAAATGACCTTGGATACGCAAACATTAACCCAGTTTTGAACCCATGACTCCTTAATGGCCTGACCTAAACTAGTCCCAAGGCGACCAATTTATCTTAGGCCAGGCCAGGCTAATGAGGCCAAGCCATGTTTCAGTGTATGCCCCTTCTGTGCTGTGTTGCAAATTGAAATTTAAGACTGCTAATGATTCGAATTGACAGTTTCATTAAAGATAAGACAGAAGTAAAAAGGTTTAAACCTCCGCGATGTTTAATCCGATGAGTACAAATCATTGTTTTGTAGAATCGACGTCACCAGACTGACGGTTTTAATAGAAATAGAGGCAATAATTGGAATAATCCAGCCTATAAGCCTTCTCAGGAATATATACTGAAAGGAAAAAGAAACGTGACACGGGAATTTATCGCTATGTATTGTATGTACAATACACTGAATGACTTTAAAAACGCAACAGGGAAATAACCTAACTGACATATATATATATTACAATAGAAATTAATATTTAACAAGTTTATTGTCGATCAATTTGAATGAAATTTTGAGCTACAAATCAACTGTAGATATTGTTAATAGAATAGATGAAATTAAAATTCAATTCCTATTGAAATATCTCAGTTATCTTAGTTTATTTCCCCATTGCATTTTTAAAGTCGTTCAGTGTATGCTGCTGTTAATCGAATGGTACATAGTTAGGTAAGATCTTTCCTTTAGGAAAAAAGACTAAAACAACACGTTACATAGCAAATAGTATTCCTGCAAAGTTTCATTATTGACAGAGTACGCCTTTGGCACAAACTTGGGATGCAAAATTTTGTAAACTCTTACGTTAAATACAGTACTGAACTGGCTCAATTTTTCAAAGAGGATCTTCAACATTTATGAATTTCTTGTTACAAACGTGTACTGTGATTAATGGTCTACACATCACAGTTGTATCCTTTCTCTAACTGCAACTTTTTTTTTATACAAAAATATCTTGTAGATTTCCTTGGAATATATATGGAATAAAGTGTGCAGCATATACAATATATAGCGGAAATTCCTGTGTCACGTTTCTTTTTCCTTTCAGTAAAGAATAAATCCATTTTAAAATCATTACTAGATGTGAATATAATGAACACCAGTCTATACCACTTGTTTTCGAACATTTGTTCGAAGAGAAAGTCAAAGCTGATAAACTGATTTATTTATGGTAATTACATTAGCAAGGAATCAAACCCCCATTTCGGCAGTCAATGTCGGACAACCTAACTACTGTGCCACTATGGTTTTGTAGTGCAACTGGCCACCGTAGCTCAGTGGATCAGACCTTGCACTTTAGAGCTGCAGACCTCCGTGCCACATGGGTTTTAACAAATCTGATGGGCATCTCATCTTCCTCTGAGGTTGCTGTCCCAGTATGATCTTACAGGGCGCGAAAAAACACGCTCATGCGGTCAGACGAACACGGACGACGACATCAAGATCCCCGGGGTTGACTAGAACAGATTGCCTTTTCTTTGAAAATCCACTTTCCTATTCTCCCTAAACAACGAGTTCTATCAACCACAAAAATATACAAGAAAAATCCAATTACACTTTTTTCTTCTCAACTATTAAACAAGAGGCCCAAGAGGGCCTGTGGACGCTCTACTGGCTAAAGATAAAGTTTATAAATAAGGGGCCATAATCATTCAACCAGAACATGGCAATGACAGGTGCAACTAGGCTTAGTACTGATCATTCTCGCCAAGATTTGCTGAAATCTGGCGAAGAGTTCAGAAGAGACTAATCTGGACAAAGTTTGTGTATTAAAACATTTAAAGGGTCACAACTCTGTCAAAAATCATTCAACCGAAATATGGCGATGATATGCACAACTAGGCTTGATACTGATCATCCTTGTCAAGTTTCGTCTATTTCCAGCCAGGGGTTCAGGAGAACTAGCCCGGAAAAAAATTGTGGTATCAAAATTCTTTAAAGGGCCATAACTCTGCCAAATATCTGTAAACCGGAAAGTGACAATGACATGCACAACTAGGCTTGGTGCTGATCATCCCTGCAAAGTTTCATTGAAATCTGGCGAGGGGTTCAAGAGAAGTAGATCAGACAAAGTTTGTGTATTAAAACCTTTAACGGGCCATAATTCTGCCAAAAAAATCATTTAACCGGAATACGCCAATGATTTGCACAACTAGACATGGAATTGATCATCCCTAAAATACTTCGTTTAAATCCGGCCAGAGGTTCGGGAGAACTAGTCAGAACAAAGTTTGTGTATTAAAACCTTTAAAGAGCCCTAACTCCGCCAAAAATCATTCAACCGGAACATGGCGATGATGTGCACAACTAGATATAAAATCGATCATCCCTAAAAAGTTTTGTTTAATCCGGCCAGGGGTTCAGGAGAACTAGTCAGAACAAAGTTTGTGTATTAAAACCTTTAAAGGGCTATAACTCTGCCAAAAGCATTCAACTAGAACACGGTGACTATGTACAACTAGGCTTGGTACTGATCATCCCTGCAAAGTTTCAATGAAATCCTGCCAAATGAAGGCCCTTTCGTGTAAATGAGGCCAAGATATAGCATATTTCAGACAATCAAGGGCCATGACTCCAATGTAAATGGTCCAATCTGGATGGTTTTTGAACTCGTGATAAGCTTTCATTGATATTAACAATCTGGTAAAGTTTCTTAAAGATCGGATGAAAGGTGAAGGCCCTATCGTCTTAACGAGGCAAAATATAGGATTTTTAACTAAATCAAGGGCCATAACTCCACTGTAACTGGTCCGATCTGGCTGGTTTCCGAACTTGACCGAGCTTTCATTGATATGAACAATCTCGTAAAGTTTCATAAAGATCGCATGAAAAATGAAGGCCCTATCATCTTAACGAGGCAAAATATAGCATTTTTAACTAAATCAAGGGCCATAACTCCGCTGTTACTGGTCCGATCTGGCTGGTCTTCGAAATTGCCCAAGCTTTCATTTATATAAACAATCTGGTAAAGTTTGGTAAAGATTGGATGGAAGATGAAGGCCCTATAGTCTTAATGAGGCAAAATATAGCATTTTTAACTAAATCAAGGGCAATAACTCCGCTGTTAATGGTCCGATCTAGCTGGTTTTCTATCTTGTTCGAGCTTTCATTGATATTAACAATCTCTGCAAGTTTGGTAAAGATCAAATAATAAATGAAGGTGCTAGAGTGTTCACAAGGCTTAATATGGCATTTTTCAGCAAAACAAGGGCCATAACACCGGTGAAATTTATCCGATCTTGCGGTTTTTCGAACTTGTCCGAGCTTTCATTGATATAAAGACACTGGCAAAGCTAGTAAAGGTCCAATTACTATTGAAGGCCCTATAGTGTTCACAGGCAGAAATATTATTTTTCAGAAAAAACAAGGGCCATAATTCCGGTGTTACTGATCCGATTTAGCTGGTTTTCAAACTTATTTGAGCTTTCATTGATATTAACAATCTGTGCAAGTTTGGTAAAGATCAAATATAAATGAGATGTGCTAGTGTTCACAAGGCAGAAAATGCATTTTTCAGAAAAACAAGGGCATAACTCTGGTGGTTAAAGACCCAATTTAGCTGATTTCGAACTTGCCCAAGCTATCATTGGTATTAACAATCTATGCAAGTTTGGTAACGATCAAATAATAAATGAAGGTGGTAGAGCATTCACAAGGCAGAAAATAACAATTTTCAGAAAAAACAAGGGCCATAACTCCGGGTGTTACCAATCCGATTTGGCTGGTTTTCGACTTGTCCGAGCTTTCATTGATATTAACAATCTGTGCAAGTTTGGTAAAGATCAAATAATAAATGAAGGTGCTAGTGTTCACAAGGCTTAATATGGCATTTTTCAGCAAAACAAGGGCCATAACTCTGGTGAATTTATCCGATCTGGCTGGTTTTTCGAACTTGTCCGAGCTTTCATTGATATAAAGACACTGGCAATGTTTCGTAAAGATTCAATTAATAATGAAGGCCCTAGAGTGTTCACAAGGCAAAAGTTAACGACGGACGACAGACGTCGGACGACGGATGGACGGACGACGGACAACTCGCCATCCCATAAGCTCTGCTGGCCTCGGGCAGAGCTAAAAAACGTACTTTTTTGGCATTGGGAATGGGGCTGAATTTTGGCTCCAAAAAGGAACACTGCACCTATAGGATAACCTGTATTCAACTCTTCTTCTTCTAATAAACTAATCAACTACATCTTTTATGCCCTAAATTTTTAAATGCTAGTTTGAACGAACCAGAAATTGTATCATTAAAATCTAATTAAGAAATATTTTAATAAAGAATACGGTTTACAATTCCATCTTCCATAATGAACTCTTCTGAACTGTGATATTTTATTATTCCATATAGATGTGTTCATTACACATCTTTTGTAAGGGGTTTAGACATCAACATTTCAATGGACACCTTAAATTTAACACATCAAGCCGGAATTAATTATGGTCTTTTAAGTTCAAATACCATGGTTAACCTTGATTTTGTAAGATTAGATTTGTGTGTATGCTGTTTCATTTTTTTTTTTTATATTTGGGAGTTGTTTTTATCATTTCTGATTCAAGTGGTTTGAAGATGTGTTATTGGTTTATTTTAATTCACCTTTGAAATACTTTGGTATTTAATCTGTCTTCATCTTTTCACTATTTGTTTATTATACTGCCAAATGAAGTTGTAACACTTACTTTGAATCACACATAAATGAAAAACAAGAACCCCTTCTGACATGCCAAAGTTATCAAATGATACACATTATAAAATAAACATTCAGTTTCTTTAAGCTAGATAAGCAAAAGACCGTGCTAAACTTATTTCTTTCAGTATATTTCGATAGCCATCCACCAGTCTTCCAGATCACCTCCTGTCCCTTAAAATTAATTTCTTTTCTTAATTTGTCATATCTCATGTGAGCCCATGCTGTGGCATGTTTTAAAAAGATGCTTTGTAGAAAATTGGTTTGCTTTTATGCTGCTAATGAGTTTCCTGTGGCTAATGACTGTGGAATTGACAGTTCATTTAAGATAAGAGAAATCATCCTGAATTAGATGTTACTTTTTTTAAACAAATTAATTGAACATTTCAACATGCAGACTGGTTTTAATTCTAAGATTTGTTGCATTTTGCAATCAGTTTGGTATCTTTTGATTCAGAATTGTTAATACAACAATTCTTGTTGTTTGTTTTTATATTGGGTAACAAGAAATGTCACTGCAAGTGACAAATAATGCCCCCGAAGTGACCTTTCACCTCTAAGTGTGACCTTGACCTCGGAGCCACGGACCTGGATTTGTATGCGACACGTCGTCTTGTTGTGGTTAGCACTTGTGCCAAGTTATTTGAAAATCCGTACCGGAATGTCAGAGTTATTGACTGGACACGATTTGACCTTTGACCTGTAAGTGTGACCTTGATCTTGGAGCCATGGACCTGGATTGTGTGCACGACAAGTCGTCTTGTCTTGTTGTGGTGAGCGCTTAAGTTATTTGAAAATCCGTCCATGAATGCCAGAGTTTTTACCCGAACTCGATTTGACCTTTGACCTCTAAGTGACCTTGACCGCAGAGCCACAGACCTCGATTTTGTGCACGATACGTCGTCTTGTTGTGGTTAGCATTTGTGCCAAGTTATTTCAAAATCTGTCCAGGAATGCAAGTTATTGACCAGACACAATTTGACCTTTGACCTCTAAGTTTGATCTTGACCTTGGAGCCAAGGACCTGGATTTTGTGTGTGACACCTCATCTTGTTGTGGTGAGCAATTGTACCAAGTTATTTGAAAATCCGTCCATTATTGTCAGAGTTATTAGCCACCCTTTGGCGGCATACAAATTGAATGTCAACTTCTTCAACAGTTATAGCATTTTTACCTAAATACAATCCAGGACCTCAATTATGTAATGCATTATCAATTTGTCTTTGGTGTTGACTTTGATGTTTGATGATGTTTACTTGTACAGGGTGTAATTAAGAATTGAGTTGCTGTTTAATGGTTTATTAATGATTTATTAATGGTTTAGCAACACATTATTTGTATGATGTACAACAGCTTCCAGAAGAGAGGAAAACACTGAAAAATTCACAATTATCTAAGGCTGTTATTATTCATTTTATGAACCGTATTTTACCTAGCTCCTCCATATTTTAATTGAACATTTCATTCTCTATTTTCCAACTAAATAAAAATAGTTTTCAAATAAATTCTCCTCCTCATAGACTTCTATTTCTTGATGATTTGTAAAACGAATATGAAAAATAATGGCCAAACGAATAGATTCCTCTGATTCTTTAACCTGCCCCATAGTTTAACAGTGCACTGACTGGCACACTACATTGACCCTGGTGCAGTATGTGTGAACCCAACTAACTTGCATGCTAGATTGTCCCTGGTGCAGCATGTGTGAACCCCTCTAACTGTCACACTAGATTGTCCCTGGTGCAGCATGTGTGAACCCGTCCCTGGTGCAGCATGTGTGAACCCCACTAACTGCCACACTAGACTGTCCCTGGTGCAGCATGTGTGAAACCCACTAACTGTCACACTAGACTGTCCCTGGTGCAGCATGTGTGAAACCCACTAACTGTCACACTAGACTGTCCCTGGTGCAGCATGTGTGAAACCCACTAACTGTCACACTAGACTGTCCCTGGTGCAGCATGTGTGAAACCCACTAACTGTCACACTAGACTGTCCCTGGTGCAGCATGTGTGAAACCCACTAACTGTCACACTAGACTGTCCCTGGTGCAGCATGTGTGAAACCCACTAACTGTCACACTAGACTGTCCCTGGTGCAGCATGTGTGAAACCCACTAACTGTCACACTAGACTGTCCCTGGTGCAGCATGTGTGAAACCCACTAACTGTCACACTAGACTGTCCCTGGTGCAGCATGTGTGAAACCCACTAACTGTCACACTAGACTGTCCCTGGTGCAGCATGTGTGAAACCCACTAACTGTCACACTAGACTGTCCCTGGTGCAGCATGTGTGAAACCCACTAACTGTCACACTAGACTGTCCCTGGTGCAGCATGTGTGAAACCCACTAACTGTCACACTAGACTGTCCCTGGTGCAGCATGTGTGAAACCCACTAACTGTCACACTAGACTGTCCCTGGTGCAGCATGTGTGAAACCCACTAACTGTCACACTAGACTGTCCCTGGTGCAGCATGTGTGAAACCCACTAACTGTCACACTAGACTGTCCCTGGTGCAGCATGTGTGAAACCCACTAACTGTCACACTAGACTGTCCCTGGTGCAGCATGTGTGAAACCCACTAACTGTCACACTAGACTGTCCCTGGTGCAGCATGTGTGAAACCCACTAACTGTCACACTAGACTGTCCCTGGTGCAGCATGTGTGAAACCCACTAACTGTCACACTAGACTGTCCCTGTGCAGCATGTATGAACCTCACTAACTGTCACGCTAGATTGTCCCTGGTGCATACTTTGGTCGCCCCCCACCCACCCACCCACACACACAATCTATATCAATATTTGCACTAATAAGTAGCTTTATTTTGAATTATTTCAGACTGATGACAACCACAACGTTTTCATACTCCAACTTTTGGCACCATGATGTATATTATATACTAAAGGAAAAAAGAATGCAACTTGTGAATTGCCACTATATATTGTATGTAAAATATGCTGCTGTAAATCGAATGGTACCTGGCTATTTGTACATTAGACTTTTCCTTTCGGAAAAAAGACTAAAACAACAAATAAAATACCAAACATTATATCGACTCGAAATTTCATTATCGATAGAATATATGTTTGGCTCCAGCAGGTGAGCAAACTTAGGATGTAAACTTGTGCAATCATTTTACATTAAATATACAGTACTTCAAAGCAGAACTTCAACATCTATGAATTACCTGTTACAAAGAGTACTGTTTTTAAAATGTCTACAACAGGACAGTTTGGTCCATCCTCTAATTAGCTGCAACCCCGTTCTTAGCATTTCTCTAATGTTACATGGAATTAAGTGTGCAGTACATACATTATATAGCAGAAATTCCCGAGGTGTGCTTCTTTTTCCTTTAGTATATATCAATCAAGCATTGTTAAGTTGTATTGGTAAATTAATGGAAAGGGTTAATTGTTCATAAACACTTGTATACTTTTTTTATTCCAAATAATCTTATTTATAAGCTGAAAAGGGTTTTTAAAAGGATATTCTACTGTTTATCAACTGATTGATATGTATCAAGGTATTCATTCTAACCAATTCACATGTGTAATTTTCGGTGATGTGACGAGGGCATTTGATCGAGTATGGATCAAAGGTCAAATGTTTAAAATAAAGTAAAGGAATATATCAATCGTTTAGCAGTTTGTCTATGCATTTTTAGTTATTCAGAATGAAACCTACTGTTTGAGGCCCATGTTTCAGCCAAAGGTTTTTCAGCATTTACATGAAACATTTTGATAATACTTACATCAATATTATATCACTTATGTTTAGTGGTAAATAAAAAATACCTTAATTTAGAAAAATGTTGAGAAAAACAAATATTTTACCGACAAAATATTTTGTTGCTGGTTCTGCAGAAATTTAGGACATCTCAAATAACAACAGTCAGCATTAATAGGTTGTGATAAAACATTCAGGTTGCCTTAGGCACGACTATAATAGCCTTTGCATCCATTGTATAGCCTTTGCGTCCATTGTATACCCAGATCAGCCTGTTACTCGCAGGCTGATCAGAATTTACAATGTCTGGCTGCTGATCAGTCATTTCCCCCCAAATCACCTCTTCATCACATAAATGGAATGGTCTTAATTGAAAGAAAGAACAGTCCATTATATATATATGTAGTGGGAGATTTATCCAACACATTACATGTATTTCGATAAACCTTCTACAAACTAGAAGAGCGTTCCACAGAACACTTATGTCACCTGCCGTGTGCTTATTTTAGCAAGCATAATCTAAACGTTTAAAGACAGGGGGTCCAATCCTTAAACGCATCGCGATATATTGTGATACAAGAGACTGTATCGTGATGTGTATCATAATATATTGTCTTGAACAACTGCGTTGAGAATTTTAATAGACTTTTCCGATTTCCTGGTGTACTTCGCAGATGACACAATGTGATGCAATGTTGGTTGTACTTGTGAATGAGAAACATTACGCATGGCAGTTCCGATGTTGACAATGTCTACTTTATGTTTTGAATTTGTATTCAATGTCAAGTAATGTCTTCGCAAGTGAGTACCAAATGTGTTGTGCTGTCGGAGCAATTACAAAATGCAACATTGCCCTGTTTAAGCCCAAAATGATTGCAAACACACAATTTTGCTCTTTTGATTTTTAACATTTCTCCATCACTTGAATCAGCCATGCTCGTCTGAGTGCATGGTACCTAGCACTACATATGCGCACATTACGATAAGCGAACATCAGATATTATTGGAAGTGTGTCTATTTATAACTATGATGGTGTCCACTTCCCAATATGTGTATTTACGATTGTATTACAAAAACGGGAACCATGCGAAGTTAAAAATGGAACTGTAAGTTGCAGATTACTATTTACTTTCAAAACACGCGTAGAGAAAACCGGTATGAACCGGTATGCTAAAAAAATATCACCCTACATATTATTTTGAGATCCGTTTCACAATACACTGATAAACCGATAATATTGCGCAGCACTAATGAATACAGACCATGAATACAGACCAGGAACAACCCAGACCAGGAACATCCCAGACCAGGAACACCTCAGACCATGAACACTGACCAGGAAAACATCCCAGACCAGGAGCACAGACCAGGAACACCTCAGACCATGAACACTGACCAGGAAAACATCCCAGACCAGGAACACCCCCAAACCATGAACAACCATGACCACAGAAACCAGGAACACCCTAGACCAAGAACACTGACCAGGAAAACACTCCAGACCAGGAACACCCCCAGACCACAGAGACCAGGAACAACCCCAGACCATGAACAACCCAGACCACAGAGACCAGGAACACAATAGACCATGAACACCTCCAACCACCTATGATATTTACTGATGATTAATGAACAGAGCAGAAAATAACCATTATTTGGACAATCACTTTTCAACAACATCTATTACAGACCACATGATATGTCACCTGCAGCTGGTAATCTCCTAGATGAAATATTTTATTTATTTCATTCATGACCAGTAGCTGTCGATCCTGTGAGAACAAGAACAAGAAAACTGTGATACAAAGCCGGTCAGAATAGTTACATAAGAAAACAGTAATGATAAAAATAAAAGAACAGTGTATAGATATTTAACTTTTTTTAGTTGTAATTGTCAGCAATCAAAACACATTTATCATGAAAAATTTGAGCACTAGATAAATTAGTCATCGTCTGTGAAAGTAATCTCCGTTTTTAGCAATGTAAATTTACATTAGAAAAAAGGTGTTTAATGTCAGATGATGTTTTTTAATTGTTAAAATCTGATCAGTAGTTCATGAGAATAAGTAGAAGCGGAGCAGACCTATTCAAACTTTTTAGAAGATGCTTCAGTTAAAGTTTCATCAACTATATTTAATAGCCCATTTCACCGGTACTTCGGAAATCTCTGTACAAAGTTCGGAATTTCAGTCACATGGCGCAAAGTCACATGACTTCAAGAACTAATCAGATGCTGGTAGTCATAACAGTATCAACACTCACAAATTAACTAGTTTCAGTCTTTATATATGCGTATTTGTTCGCTAAAACACCGCAGTCGTTAGTGCTATTCTACACAGAAGCTATCTTGACTCATTCCTTGGAAACTAGATCGGATTTCAAGGCTATACGAACACGCGTTGAATTGTTTACATTGGAGCATGTGCGCGTAAGTTGGAATCGGTGTTACGATAGAAATATTCATTGTTTTCTGACAATCCCCTTTTTTAATTGTATCAACAAACACGCTTTACTTTTTGTTTTTCTACAGTGCCAAACACATTAATAACATATATGTGTCATGCATTCAAGTTATAGTCTGACATTTAATAACATGTTTACATTGTTTTTAATTCACATTGGCACCGTTACAATGAATATTTAATGTGCCTACCAGCATTTGATTGGTCGACCTATTTGGCTACTCGGAGATAGCTCGTTATTATCCGTGATCTTTCGGCAAATGTCGGGGTGAAATGGGCTATGACTGAAGAGGTATTGCTTATTTTAAAATCAGACAGCACCAAAGAGATACATATACAAGAGGTACACACAAACAGTAATATTCAAACACAATTTCCTTTCCATTATTCTTATAATTAATATTAAGTATTGAACAAATGCAAGTTATGCAGAAAAACTAACGGGGCGCCACAAGCTTTTAAAAAATCAAAATTGCCGTTTGTCCCTTTAATAAAATTCAACATCAATCAATAATCAGTGATGATACGGATTTGGAACCAGCTGTATTCATATGCTGAGAACAGATTTGTAGACTGTATCCCTGAATTTACATCTAATTCTTGTAGTAAAAACCAATTAGAACCAGTTCTACACACAGACAGTATCCCTAAAACTGGTACTTAATTCAAGTAGCAGAAGACCCATATAATTTGACTGTGTCCCGGTATTCTTACTAAAATACAGTAAAATGACTTTGATACACAGTCCAACACCCATAGCATCTTTCTGAGTCCGGGATAAATTATAGTGGAGCCTTGAGGCTCCGGCAATAATGGTATAATTGATTTGGACACTTTGTTTGAAGGAAGTGTAATCAGTGAACATAAATCATCAAGTTATAATAAAAGATTTTTTTCTGTACTAATCAATTTATGTAGGACTGTGTGTTATTATATGATACAATTGATTTTCTCAGACAAAGGTCAAAAGCAAAAGCAGAAGTACAGAAAGAGTATCTTGTATAGTATGCAGGTTTTTTTTTAATACGGTTTCCGAAAGGGGGTTGCGTACGATACAAGGAAACAATAAAAAAATAATTATTCTTGCATTTTATACTCAAAAAATCGAAGTCAGAATGGAGAAAAACGGCAAATAAAAACATAACGGGACGAACACACAGACAATTGTGAATGCCGATAATACTGTATTTTTCGTGACTTACACACGTTATACTTTACTGACTTAATTCGACTTAGAAATGAATAAAGCTTATTATAACGCTTGTTTTTATATAAATGTTTACATATCTGTTTTAGAATTTCAATAAACGGGTGAACAAGTCGGCCCTTGATTTGTTATTTATATCAGCTGATTTGATATCACGTGTAGACTGGTACAAGCCGTATTGTTAGTTCTATCCCGATATTTAAATGCAGCAGCAGACATGGAAGACAATAATGAAAAAGCATTTTATTCGGCCAAGTTGATGGAGGGAGAGTGGACGCATGAGCAACAGTAATAAATAAACACACAAACTCTTCCAAATAGTTTATTTTACCAAATATATTTTTTAGCACTGAACTTTCATCATTAGGCCATCCTTAAAAAAATATTTGTTTGCTCTGCTCCGACCCTGAATTTTTTAAGTGGGTGGGTAGGTAGGTAGGTCTTTTTTTTTTTTTGCCACAGTCCTGGTTACGCATTTTTACAAATCATAATTTCCTATAATGCACTCTGTGGATAACCTCATTAATATTTCTTTTAGAATATTTTTTTAGTAAATTTAGACGGACGAAGGACGCCGCACCACGGCATAAGCTCTGCTGATCTCTGATCAGTAGAGCTAAACACATAATGGAAACCCTGAAAATAGTATTCCGTATCATTCAAAGTCGATTTGGTAGCGTTCGGCTAGTATCAATTTTGATTTTAGCGGTATTAAATCAATTTTGGCATGATCATCGACATAAATAGAGTTTAATAACCAGTGTTTTTGAGATATTTTCAGTATCTCAAAAACACTGGTTATTAAACTATATAACCAGTGTTTTTGAGATATTTTCAGTATCTCAAAAACACTGGTTATTAAACTATATATTACATAATTTAAAATAATATTTTATTAATATTTCTAATGATTCACGCCTTTTTACACCAGTTTGCACGAGAACGCCAAGACGACGTTACATCATCCAAGACGACGTTACGACATACAAACAAAACAAGTGGAACCGGAACTCTTCGTTAATTTTGCGTAATCGTTATTTCCTAGTGACAGAATCTGACGAAGACAATCGGAACGTCATCTGGCATTTCCGCCACTATCGGAAAAGGCCGAGCAATGTTCCATACTGGGAAATATCTCCCACTGAGAGATATTTCCCAGTAGAGCAAACGAGTAGATATAGCTTTTCTATTCCCAGTATTTCCTATATAAATCAGAGACAATTATGTAATATATTGGCATATTCATCATCCTAATTGTACCTAAATGCATAATTATGTTATATTGATCTATTTAATATGGTGTATTGACAAGAAACGCCATTTGGTATGACATTATACAGATAGTGTAAAAGTTAAAAAAATATCTCTGACTTTTGTCGATTTCAGACTATTGTCCTGATATTCACAAGACCATATCTCTGCAAATAATCATTCGATTTACATGAAGTAGGTGTTTTTAAACTTGTTATGAAAATGACAACACAAACTCCTCATTTAAGAAACATCTGAACATGTTTTCTTCTCTTCTAGGTTTACCACCACTAATTACATGTAAACCTCCGAGGTGTAGTCGAATGTAGTTTCTATAATAAAAAGTAATTCCTCCTTTTTTGATGGAAACGGGCATTATAAGTACGGGGGAAACTGCCCATTTCTATTCGATTTTGTGGTTGTATGTATAAGAAGCATATTAAATAGGTTTTACTGGATCACTGAACATTTTCGAAATTTCGACTCTATGCTTACATTTTGTGAGCAACGAAAATAGTCAATCAATGAAAACAGCTGTACCTTTGATCTGTTTAGTAAACGAACAAGAACTTTCTTACATGTCTTGTGACCCCACCTTTTCTGGTGATTTTTTCAAGTGGAAAATTAGTTTTCTATATGAACATTACACTGCTGCATTATCCATACTTGAGTTAATTTTGAAGCAAATCATTAATATGCGACACTTTAACATTGGTGTCTATGGGGAACATAATTAGTGGTTTCATACCTAGACTGGAACTATGCAATTTAAAATTAATGTGTTTCAAAAACAAAACACAAGTCTACAAGAACATACAAGGTCGCTTGGTTGTTGAGGTGCCTTGAAGCACACTACACTAAACATTGTGCATTCAGACTGCTGGGTAATCTTTCTGTTATCAAACCGATTTAATGAAAGTCACGACATGTCAATGGCCTGATGTCATAAAAACATTATTGAGAACATGGTGCAATTTAGAGAACATGGTGCAATTTTTGTCATGTTCTGATGTATTTCATCTGAAGCATGCTGTCTACTTATACTTTATTAATGTATTAGTTTTGGGCTGTGTGGTCTCCATTTTATATTTATGGAATGAGATCTCAGATGTCAACCTTAAGAAAGAACAGATGCACCACATTCTGTCGGTCACATACAAATGGACTTCAATGAAAAACTTAACAAGGGCTAACACTATATGCCCATTCCACGGGGCATTAATGAATGAATGAATGGTGTTTTACGGCACGTCGACACATAAATAGGTCATATTGTGCGCAAAAACCGATGAATCATGAAGGAATGAAGTAGTAATTAAAAATAATGTAAACGTATAAAGATAAAACTATCTACAAATAAGGGATGATATGGTAGCAATATATGTAAATATGTAAATCAACAAATGCCCGCCAACGGGCTTGTAAACAAGTTAACATATATAGGAAAATATTATATTGATTTATAAAGTCTGATTTCTTTAAGGAAATCTAAAAAAATACTAAAATCTATAGTATCAAATAACTCTTTCAAAGTATTAATGGGGCATTAAAAGAATCAATTATGGGTAGGGAAATGCAAATGCAGGGTATACTGTTTCCAGTTTTAATGACATGTAGGAATGGTTCTATTATCTCACAATTAAAATTCCACCATCCTACGTCTTCGCCCTTCATCTGACATCTCTAACAAGCATAAACTGTTCTAAGCAATATTGATGGAATACGAAAAATTCGATAAAACTCAGTAAAACCACGTTTTTGATTAATATGAAATTTGACACCTCTGATTATTATCAAACAACTTTAAAATATAGTGCATGGTTCACCATGTTTCACAATAGCAGACGGCATAACGTTACTGACTAATTTGACGGAAATTAACAAAAAAGAAAGACAGGGAGCAGCAGAGAATATAATGCATCCAGCAATAAAAAAATCCATTGTTTCCATCAAGTTTATCGATTTCGGTAAAATGGTGTATAATCATATCATATTGCAAGAACGTAGATTATGTTTCCATACGGGTATTCAGTCATTATAGTCAATTTATTAGCCAGTAATTACGACTAAATATGGTCAATAATCTCCATATGGCTATTCTTGGCAATCGGCACGTTTTCTGATAAAGGAGAGCGGATTGATGAAAAGTTAGATATTGCCACGTTTTCATCAGTTTCAATACACTTAACATTCTTAAGAGCGCAACCAAATGGGACAAGATAGCCAGTATGCGCTTAACGCATTGCATAATATTAATCAATGTTGACTCACTGACAATTAACACCCTGGAGGCCTCAAAGTGCTTATATAATGTACAAGAAACAATAACAAGAAGAATTTCCTTATAACATGAAAAAAACTGCCATTCCTGGTGCCGGGCCAGGTTTGATCCTAGGAGCACCATTTGGACAAACTTGGTAGAGGACAATAAGCGTACGCTACACGCAAAATATTAGACCTATAGCTCTTGCAATTTCGGAGAAGAATATTTTTAAAGATGTTCCTATATAACTCAAAGTAAAACTGTGGCGCCCGGGCCGGGCCAAACTTGACCCCAGGGTCACACGATTTGAACAAACTTGGAAGAGAACCATAGCACAATGACAGTTATCGATTTCAACGCAATCATTATGTGGTCCCGCCTTAATTACATTAAGCGATGTGAAAGTTTATATTTTCAGGATTTTATAATATTTCGACAATAAAACACGTTTAAAAATTTATTACTGAAACTAGATGGTTCCGTGAAGAAAAAAATGAGTATTTAACTCATACAATGACCTTCAGTGTGCCCTTGACATTTACATTTTAGTATGGCCATGTTGATATTGTCATGAAAAGTATATATTGAAAGACTGATGAAGAAATAAAAAGAATTGAGAAAGTTATAGCCAACGTTGTTTTCGTGAAGAAAAATATAAGTATTTAACCGATATAATGACCTTCAGTGTGACCTTGACCTTTATATTTTAGTATGGTCATGTCGATGTTGTCATGATGAGTATATATTGAAAGTCTGATGAAGAAATATGAAGAAATGAGAAATTTATAACCAACGTTAAGTTTTTGGGAAGAAAATGAGTATTTAACCCATATAATGCCATTCAGTGTGACCTTGACCTTTGTATTTTAGTGTGGTCATGTCGATGTTGTCATGATGAGTATATATTGAAAGTTTGATGAAGAAATATCAAGCAATGAAAAAGTCATAACCAACGTTAAGTTTTCGTGAAGAAAAAAATGAATATTTAACCCATATAATGACCTTCAATGTGACCTTGACCTTTATATTTTAGTATGGTATGTCGGTGTAGTCATGATGAGTATATATTGAAAGTTTGATGAAGAAATATCAAGAAATGAGAAAGTTACAGCCAATGTTAAGTTTTCGTGACTGACAGACTGACGGACGACAAAGTGATCCCTATGTATCGCATTTTTCTTCGAAAAGGCGACACAAAAATGCGATAACCTGTTTAAAATTACGTATTAATGTTTTAATTTTACAGTACGCAAACTTTTAAGCCGAACTTAAGGTTTTATTTCATACCCCAGCCAACCCCGTTTTCGTTTCTTGGAGAAGGTGTTGGATGGGGTATGAAAGTTAATACTCTGACCACGTAATGGACGTCATGAAGTCTCATGTACGATAGAGTTATTTCACAAGAGGAAAACACCATTTTTTCTGGAGCATGCGATCATTCTTCAAAAGAAAACTACTTAGTAACCATCACGTCATATTTGCTTAACAATTCATATCAACTTTCAACAAACCCATTAAGGTTAAGTAAACAAGTAGTTAGTCGGTTGATTAAGCGACATGCCTTTTATATGATGAGACATACTACCAGATGAAGAGCTTGCATTTTTCCGGTCCCAGCGGACATAATAAGTAATGAAACAATAAATAAAAACAAATTTGGGCTAACAAACTAAATTACACCAGGGAAATCAATTAGGCGTTTACTTTTTATTGTGAATAAATACTTTTAAGACAAAATTCAACTAGGACCTAAATAAAATGTATATCATTAAAACAGACATTTTTAGTTGTAAATAAAAATATCTTACTTTTTGAAATCGGTTGAGAAATAAAAATTCAAATGCAAATTTTGTTTTGATAGGGCATTTTTAATGCAAAATTCTGCTGCATAAAAAAATTGAAAAAATATATATTTTTAGATTTTTTACATCCAAAAACGGTTTTAATGTGTTGCATACATGTAAATTAGGACACTCTAAACATGGGCAGCAGAAAATTAAGAAAACTCAAATAACTTCAGTTAGTCCTAATATTTTATTATAAAACTTTTAGAGTGTCCTAATTTACACATTAAAACCGTTTTTAGACAAACAAAATCTAAAACAAATTAATATTTTTTCAATTTTTTGAAGCATCAAGGAATTTACATGGAAAAAGCCCCACCAAAAAATACTTTGAGTTGTAAAATATTTATTTCTCAACCGATTTTAAAAAGTAAAGTATAGTCATTTACCACTAAATATTCCAGTTCTAATGATATATAACTTATGTACGTATTTATAAAATTGCTCATGTTATTGCCGAAAAACATTTGGCTGAAACAAGCGCCCCAACCAATTATACATTTTCACCAAAACATCTTTTTTATTGAGACTACTTATGTTTCGCTTGTTATTTTATATCCCCCCAGCGAATTTGTGCATTATTTATGGAACTAAATGGACATAAAAAAACAATTGCGTTGTACGATACAATCATTTTACAATCTTGAATCTGTTTGGAACTACAAGAACACAACAAAGCACAATGATGTATTGAACAATAAATAATTTTAGTTTTGACTACGGCAATATGGCAGTCTTAAAGGACAACGTATGATAAGAGGGTATTTCGGCCTCCAAAATATTCAAAATACAACAAGTACTGTTAACAATAAGTGACAAATGCTCCCGAAAATGTTGACTTATTTGACCTCCAAGTGGGACCTTGACCTTTGAGGTACGGACTCAATTCTTGCACATGACATACCTTCTCATTATGGTTAACATTTGTGCCAAGTTTCATGGAAATCCCTTCAGTTCTTTCAAAGTTATGGCTGAGACATGATTGTTTTGGAGGGAATTGTTTAGGATAGAAGGACGAACAGATGAACCAACAAACAAGCTACATACCTCCCTTTGGGGGCATAAACATTATTATTTTACTGTAATTTATTGTGCATGTTTAAGTAAACTCATCGTATCTTCAAAAGAAATTATTTTTGAAAGAAAACGCTTTGTTTGACAGGCTCTCAAACTCCTTTAGAGTCGTCAAATTTACTTTTTATGAGTTTTAATAAAGATTCGTTCCTTTTGTAGCTAAAATTACTATTCAAAATATGCGTATTAAAATTTAAATATTGGGGGTCAATTTTGCCCCGTATCATACTAGTCATTTTGTGTTTTATTACTTTATAATACTGTGGTCCTTTGCAGCACACTGCACTTACTTTATAACATTGTGGTCCTTTGCAGCACACTGCACTTTATAATGGTCCTTTGCAGCACATTGCACTTACTTTATAATATTGTGGTCCTTTGCAGCACACTGCACTTACTGTATACTATTGTGGTCCTTTACAGCACATTGCACTTACTTTATAATAGTGTGGTCATTTGCAGCACACTGCACTTTATGATGATCCTTTGCAGCACATTGGAGGGCTGGCGTGGCGCAGTGGATTTGTAACCGGAGGCCCCGGGTTCAATCCTCCGTGGTGCCACTGAGTTCCGTCGGTGTGTTCTTGGGCAAGACACTTTCCCTCAGCCTCGTCCGTCGGATGGGGACGTAAACCGGGCGGTCCCGTGTATCGGTCTATCCTCTGAGCACGTAAAAGAATCATAGGAATCTCTTCGATAATAAGAGTAGGGCAGGTTCCCGGATTCCTATGTATCCTTCCCCTCTCTCTGGGGCGGCTCTAAATAACCTATACTGTGTTGATGAGCCGTTAAACAACATTCAATTTGCAGCACATTGCACTTACTTTATACTAGTGTGGTCCTTTGCAGCACATTGCACTTACTGTATACTATTGTGATCCTTTGCACATTCATGCTATCTTAGTTTAAATATTTTTAGGCCGTTTTACATAGAGATTATTTAACTGCTGGGATCGTTATACGGAAATCCTTCACGAGATGGAGACGTGTTGTTCTTTTTAAGAACGAGCATATGCGAGTGAGTGAAAAAAAAACACGTCTACCATTGAGTGAAGGATTTCTCTATAATCGAACACAGCAGTTAAATAACCTGTTTATTACATTTTAAATCAGTTCGTGCATGATTTTAACCAAAATTATTCGCTTTATTGAATGTTATCGGCGGATGACGTAGACGTCAGCACCACTTTATTGACGTCATAACTCAACGTCACAGCTGGTTATTTTTGTGATCGGAGTTAGTTAATAATATTTAGCGATTATGAATATTCTTTCACTGAGAAATCCCAATCTTTCACCGATGAAAATGTAATAAATACTGTTAATCTACAGTTTCTATTCTGAAACATAGAACTCAAACAATTCTATGAAGTGCTGAGTCCCAAGACAGCAATTTTCAAACCACTACCTACCCATTGGTGCCATAGCAACTAGCCAGTCTGACAGTTCATCCCGTTGTCTAGCAACACGCAAAACCCCATTGATGTTACCCTTCCAGAGCTCTAGCTGGTAGAAATAGTCCATGTTGTCATTGTTACGGTGGTGCTCGCCTGCAATGACACAATAACAAAAGTGTTTATTTTTTATCATTTATCATTTCATGTGATGTTTTTGAAGATTTTTTTTAGAGCAAACTTCTACAAAGTACGACCAGTCAACAAAAAAAATATATCATCAATTGTGAATTTCATATAAAAAACATCTTTATGAGAAAAAATAAAATTACTGATTTAATTATCAACACCAAGTATATTTTTAATCTAATACATGCTCCTGTGTTTATTACCATCATGAGGTTTGCATATGTATATATAATATAAGTAAAGGGGGTATTACTCAAGTTTCCATAAAGAGTGAAAAGTCCAGAACTTCTGGTTTGGGTGTATTTTACAACACAAGCTATAATTGAGCATTATGCTGGGCTACCTGAGGTAACAGACTCATGGTCAACAAGAAGCATTATTAGAGTATGGGTGTTTATTATGGAATATACTTTATAACTAAATTCACAATGCCACTTTCAGATTCCTAAATATAAAGAAACTATTTTATTGATCGATCAATGTTATCGGCAATGTAAACACTGAGTTGAAGTTGTTATAAAAGAGCAACAAACGATTATTTTGTGGATAAATGGCACTTATAAGACAATTCTGAGGGGGAGGTGGTAGGCGGTTACTGAAGTAATGATGGTTATTAAGTGTTTGTGTGCATGGTGTTCAACGTAATTTTTAGCACGTGTTAGGCCATTATATGACAGTCAATGTTTTCTTGGTAGAAGCAGACCACCCCATTTTTCTTGGGTAGAACCAGTACTATATAACTTCTGCCATCCGTTAGAATCAACATTTTCTCACTTGACAAGTCAAGCTCCCAGTGGGATTTGAATCCGCAATGGTGACAGGCAAGAACATTTTAGACACACCTTCTTTGCTATCCCTGCCACATAGTGAATAACATACCAGTATGTTGACGGTTATTAGGAGTATCTATTGATGTTTATAAGAAAAATATCTGTCATTTCATTTTTGCTAAGTAAAAATTTTTTGTTCAGTATCATTGTCAGATAAGAACTACATACACTTTTAAGTCTTAGGAATACAGGTATTTTAATGTATATGATATAAATTCGGAGCTTTTTACATATTGAAACTGTGAGCCTGCAAATAAATTCAAGTTGACAATTCAATGAGAGCTTTGAGAATGGTCATTCATATTAAAACAAACATAATTCTTTTGGGGCGAACAGCAAAATCAATAGACGATATTCGGAATTCATCCGAATAGGTTTTCCATGTAGGTACAAACATGGTTGGTCAACTTTCCCATCAAAGACAAATGCTGCTGAATACTTGTATTGTCCAAGTTGCCCATGGCGAACACTGTAACAGTAAAAGCTGTTTGTACCTACATCATGTGACCGATAAAACTCATGCCAAGTCTGGAGAAAGTCTATTTTTTCAAAGCAGTTTTGATTTTACCGTGTCTTTATTAGACAAATATGTCTTCATGGAAACTCCAGAAACCACAGCAAACACTACCATGAAGGATTCCATGTATCGGCTTACTAATAACTAAAAAAAGTCAAAATTCAATTTGTTATACGGCCAAGATAAACAAGAGGAAGTATTGCTATGCAATACAATGTCCCCTACCTGTCATTATGTGATCATTTTATTATTTTTGGAGGATAATTAATTTTCTCCTTGGATAAAGTGACACAAGAACATAAATGCATAATGTAACATAACAGCAATGGTAGCGTGTTAAATTTAGAAGCGTAAAATGTCCAATTAACTATCGGAAAAATATGAGACTAAACATAACTTTTCATACAAGCTACCTACCCATAAAGCTCCATTCCAATATCTGATTCCTAACTGAAGTTATTGACTGGAAAGAGTTTCTATACTTTTAGTAGCAGTGACCTTGACTCCAGTGACCCCAAATACAATCCCAAGCTTCCTTTTCATATAAGCTACCTACCCATAAAGTTTCATTCCAATATCTCATTCCTAACTGAAGTTATTGAGCGGAAACCGTTTTTCTATTTTCAGTAACAGTGACCTTGACTGCAGTGTCTCAAGCTTCCTTTTCATATAAGCTACTTACTCATAAAGTTTCATTCCAATATCTCATTCCTAACTGAAGTTACTGAGCGGAAACCGTTTTTCTACTTTTAGTAGCAGTGACCTTGACCCCAGTGACCCAAATGCAATCTCAAGCTTCCTTTTCATATAAGCTACCTACCCATAATATTTCATTCCAATATCTCATTCCTAACTGAAGTTATTGAGTGGAATCTATTTTCAGTAACAGTGACCTTGACCTCAAATGCAATCCCAAGCTTCCTTTTCATATAAGATACCTACCCATAAAGTTTCATTCCAATATCTCATTCCTAACTGGTTATTGAGCGGAAACGAAGTGTGACAGACTGACGGACAGAGTGCAATCCTATAGTCCCTCCGGTCTACGATTGGTAGAGGACTAATAATGCAGGGTGGGGTTGGGGGCGCAACATAGGTATGTGTAAGAATTGACCAAAACTACACAGAAATGATGGTAAAACAAAATAAAAATATTTCGAGTGGGGGTGGGGGGTGGGGGTGTAGGGGTGGGGGACAAGATAGCTATGTGTAAGAATTGACAAAAACAACACAGAAATATGTAAAAAAAAAAAAAAAAGGGGGCAGCTATGTGTAAGAATTGACCAAAACAACACAGAAATATGTAAATTTTTTTATCAAGTTTCGAGTGTGAGTTGGGGGTGTAGTGTGGGTGGTGGGGGGGGGGGGGGAGAGAGGCAGGGAGTGGGGTGGAGGGGCAACATATATGTGTAAGAAGCTATGTGTAAGAATTGACCAAAACAACACAGAAATATGTAAAAAATAAAATAAAATAAAAATTCTAGTTCAGAGTGTTTGTGTGGGGAGGGGGAGGGGGGGTGGGGAGAGGTGGGTTGGTTGGGGGGGAGCAACATATATGTATAAGAATTGACTAAAACAACACAGAAATATATTAAAAAAATTATCAAAAAAAATACAGTTTCAAGTGAGTGTGGTGAGAGGCAGTGGGGGCGGTGGGGGTGGGGGTGGGGGGGGGGCACAAGAGGGAGCCCATGTCCCAATATGGCTGAAGTATGAATAAGATGCATAAAGCTATAAGAAATCCCAAACCAAAATTATAGATATATACATGCTTACATGCAAACCTAGATCTGCCTTTATTGCACATTTTATGGGCCATCACAATTTGAGTTCCATGGGAGCCCAGAATTTGCAGAAGACAAAATTACTTACCCAACCCTTTACAACATACTATAAGGAAACCAATTCCAAAATTTAGTTCAGCTAAGACAAGAAATGTAAGAGATATAGACCTATAAACACAGATTACACGCACAATTTGATGTGAAACACACATTTTAAGGGCTATCATAATTTGGGTTCCATAGGAGCACATGGGTTACAGGAACCAAAATTGCTTATGCAGCCCTTCATATAATGCTATAAGGAAGCCCATGGCCAAATTTGGCTGTGCCAGGATAAGAAATGTAAGAGATATAGACTTGTAAACACAGCTTACACGCAAACCTTGATGTGGGACGCCGACCCCGGGGTGATTACATAAGCTCTCTTATTCTTCGAATAGTCGAGCTAAAAACTAAATTGCGTTATAATAAGGCATCAATGCGCCAAAAGGCTTCTTGTCACATGGCGAGTATGAACAAAAGCTTATAGTAGGTATCAATCCGTTGTTCTATCCAATAAAGAACTAGTCTAAGAGACAAGTGTGGAGTGTGACACGTACAAGTACTTGTCCACGAGCGTCAAATGAGAAAAGAGGTCACATGGTTATGTAAATAGCACATGACTTAATTTGCGACAGGTTATGCCCTATTTAATAGTCAAACATTTTAAAATGCTAAACGATCGTATTGCATTTTTTTTTTTCAAGTGTGTTTGAACACTGAAAAACCATATAAAACAGTCTATTAAATCAATTTAGAATTATTTTATTATTAGAATTTTGTGTTTCTGGGTTTCAAGAACCTCATCACTCAATGTGCAGTAAAACCTCAGTGTGTTCTGAGAATGTAATGATCTTTAAATTAACAGGTTTCATTGGTCAATCTTTTTTCACTGAACCAATCAGAATGCTTCATTCATATTTTCATTTGGTTGTTTCTATCATGACATCACTTTCTGGTATTATGACATCACACCCTGGTATTACAACATCACGTCATACTATAATGACATCACGTCATGCTATTATGATGCAACTCAGTGTGTTCTCAGAACTGAATGAGCCTTTTAATTGCTGTGAGAAACAGATTAAGACTGTTTGTATCACTCATTGAGTAATGAGTTTCTTGAAACCAAGAATCACAAAATTCTAAAAATAAAATAATTCTAATATGATTTAATGTTATAAGTGCGGACGTTTTAGAATCAATAGCATAAACAGTCTGCAATGGTAAAACAGTGCCAGATCACATTTCTTTTGTACTTTTGTTAGCGAGAAAAACATATACGCTTTCCTTGTAAATCACTTGTATTGTAAAAGGTCACATGAAATATTAGAACACTGGCCATGGATCTACTTGCCAAAGGTTGAAATTTATCACAAAAGGTTTATTTCAGTATCAAACAGGCACAGGTAAGATTTCAAATCTGAAACATATATGATTGTGTATGATTGCGTAAGAGGTTCAAAGTCAATTTAAGGGTTATCAGCAACACTTTAGTAACTACTACATAAGGAAGAATATACAATGTTGTATTGAACCAATTACTGTCATGTCAGCACGACAATAATATTTCAACACAATCATTTCTCAAATGTTTTTGCATATATTCCTAATTGTTATTAATCTTTACCCCGCTAAGCACCACTATAATAGCCTTTGTGTCCACTGTAACCCAGATAAGCCTGCGAGGCTGATCAGGGTTTACAATGTCCGATCGGGGTTTACAATGTCGGGCTACTGATCAGTCATTTTCCCCAAACACCCCTTTGTTACATAAATGGAATGGTCTTAATTCAAAGAAAGAAGAGTTCATTATATATATGTAGCGGGTTAAGGGTTAATATGGTAAAAGCTGTGGTAAAATAATTAAGAATCATTTTTAAATATTTACATGTAACTGTAACCAATAAATGACAAATACACCCCCCAACCCCCGACATTAAGTTGACCTTTGACCTTCAATAGTGACCTTGACCTTTGAGGGAAGGACTCTATTCATAAGCGTGACACACCTTCTCATAGTGATAACATTCGTGTGAAGTTTCATGACATCATTTCCTTTAGTATGTTCCAAGTTATGGCCGAGAAATGACTGCTTTGGACAGAAGAACAGACAGACTAACGGAAGGACGGATGGTGCAATTACTATATGCCCACTCTCTTCAGGCGCATTAAACTGATAAAAATGTCACACTGCATGTAAATATTTACATCTTTAAAAATAAATCTAGGAATACACTTTAATGCATGGTTATGACCATGTGCACCACTGCTATAAACACGTGCATAGCAGTGGCGAAGTAATAGAGCATCAGCCTCGTATGCGGGAGCTCGTGGTTCCCAGCCCTTGCCGGGTCACACGGGATTTCGTGGTTCCCAGTCCTGGTCGGATCACACGGGAGATCGTGGTTCCCATCCTGGGCCGTGTCACATGGGAGCTTGTGGTTCCCAGCTCTGGCCGGGTCACACAGGAGCTCGTGGTTCCCATCCCTGGCCGGATCACACGGGAGCTTGTGGTTCCCAGCCCTGGCCGGGTCACATTGGAGCATGTGGTTCCCAGCCCTGGCCGGGTCACACGGGAGCTTGTGGTTCCCATCCCTGGCCAGATCACACGGGAGCTCGTGGTTCAAATCCCTGGCCAGATCACACGGGAGCTCGTGGTTCAAATCCCTGGCCAGATCACACGGGAGCTCGTGGTTCAAATCCCTGACCGGGACACACCCAAGACTTCACAAAAATGGTACAAGATTAAGGACAGTGCTAGGACTGGTTGGCATAGTGTCAGTGTAATGTGGGGTATCATGTCATGTGTCAACATGCTTGTATTCAAGTGTGGCAGCACTATAAAATAATGCCTCACCAGCACCTGTTGTGTTCTTGGGCAAGTCACTTGAACTTAGCCTAGTCCGTCAATGTGGACGTAAACTGAGCTGTCCCATGTATCCGAGTCTATACTCACAGCAAGTTAAAGAACCATAAGAATCTATTTGTTAGTAAGAGTAGGGAAGGTTCCCGGATTCCTGTGTATCCTTCCCCTCTCTCATGGTTGGGGGGAGGGCTCTAATCTTCATTGTGTTGAGACTTTTAACAACATTCATGTGTGCATTCAATATTAAACAGCAAAGATATTTAAAGAAACTGATCCGCCAAATAATGGCAAAATTACACTACAAAACCATTTTATATCAAAACTTTATCCAGGTGTTCAGGTCATATAATAATGTATATGTACCGAATAAATGTATATGTTTATTCACTGTTTTTTTAAAATACCAGTGACTGAATATGCGTAAAATGAATTATGAGTTAGTAACCCGTAATTCGACGCTCCAGTTTAGGGTTTGGCCTGGCTGGTTAAAGATGAATGGCCACCCTTTTTGTAGTATTATCAATTAACAAATTTAACACTTAAACATCATATGAACATTTCTTGATAGTCTTGGAGAGAAACATATATTGAAAACTGCTACTAAGTTGTATGTAAAAGTAAGTATTATTTGCATGACGTAGATACTACTTTTACCACTGCGTGACTACACTGGGAAATGAGGTAAATCTGAATTGTATAGCTGCACAACTATTGCCAGATAATTGATAAATACATTTACTTGTGGATTAAATTACCGGTTCAAATAAAATCTTATTCACGCTTTTCACAGAATATTGCAATGTGTGAATTCTAAATATCTATTGTTGTGTCTTGATTCAGATTTAAATAAACATAAACATGTTCATGAAACAAAACATGGCTGGAGAACTTTAAAGCCGTTTATATTGTGTCTGAAGTATTGAAGGCTCTAAATACTAACACTGGAGGACACCCCTGCTTGTATGTGATGTGTTTCAATCTATGTTCTTTTCAGGAGGATCAAACTGATGTGAGATAATACTTGAAAATAAGACCACTACCCAGTTAAAATTAACAACTTTGTGGTTTTTGCATTTTTGTCGGGTGCCTATTGTAATGTCAAAACAAATTTAAATTAATGTAAATATATAGAAAAAAATCAAATTAAAAATTAGCCGCCTAAATTTGGCATACAATTAAAAAGTGATCAATCGACAAAATATGTGCATTTAAAACACCTGTCCAAAAATAAATTTCTTAAAAAATATACATTTTTCGAAGATCTTCATTTGTATCTTGCTTTTGAAGAACTACGTTAACAAGACTTCTATGTGCTGTATTAGCTAGCTAGAAAAATACCATTTTCACCCTAATTGTAAAAACGTGTCATTGTGAGAAGCACATTCTATTTGGTTCTAATTGACTCTTCACTGCAAATTTAGCAGTATTAAAAAACTCCAAGCCCCATAGCAAAAATCTGTATCACTGTAATTATATCCATTTCCTGCACAACACTTTCTTACTAATGACTCTAAAGATTCGAAGTCCACAGAAAATTAGCTCAAATTCATGAATTGTATTACAGCATACCAACACAAAAAGATCAATGCTCCGGCCCTCAATTTACTTGGAATTAAAATTCTGCAGAATGAGCTTCTTACATAGTTGTATGTCTTAGCCTTAAAATGTAGAACTGAATTGATTTGTTTTTTTGTATGGTGTTTTACATCATTTTCAACACATGTAAGGTTATATATGACAGTCGATTTTTTTTGTGATAGAGGCAGACCACCTACTTTTCCTGGATAGAACCAGTACTGTACTACTCCCGCCATCCATAAGAATCAACACTTCCTCATTTACAAGTCGAGCTCTAAGTGGAATTCGAATCCACAGAGGTGAGAGGCGAGAAGGTTTATAACGCAACGCTGTTAAACCCTCGGCTACAGAGGCACCTCAGAACTGAATTGATGTTTATCAAAACATATAGGTTATTTAAGGCTGCCCAAGAGATGGGGAGGATAGATAGGATTTCGGGAATCGTGACCTTCTCTTACTAATGTTATGGATCCTTATGGTTATTTAATGTTCAGTGGTGAAAGACTTCAATGCACGGGACCACCTAGTTTACATCCCTATTCGATAGACGAGTCTAAAGAAAGTGTCTTGCCCAATGACTAAATGAAGAAACCCAGAATATGTTGCCGCTATTAAGGTTCAAACCCTCAATTTCCAGACTCTCAGCAGCTCCTGTTAGAATTAAAGCGATTCTGTCAGTGCGACTGGTAAAAGAACACCACCTGGTGTCAACCAAATGTTGACAAATATCCGACTATATTTTAAATATATATATATAACAAGAGGTCAATGACCTTGAAGCTCTACTGATAGATTTTGATAGCTAGGTCAGCATTCCTGTGAAGTTTCATAAAAATCTGTCAAGTAGTTTCAGAGGAGTAGTCGCTATAGTTTTTAATATATAACACTAGGTAAACAAAGATGGCCACTGGCAGCCATGTTTAATGTCAAATCAAAATAATTTTCGACAAGGATCAACATCTTGTCATGCTGATCATTTCAGAAAAAGTCCCACTTACAGTTTTCAAGAAGTAGTCGCTACAAACTTGGTTTTAAAAAGAGGTCAATGACCTTGAAGCTCTACTGATAGATTTTGATAGCTAGATCAGCATTCCTGTGAAGTTTCATAAAAATCTGTCAAGTAGTTTCAGAGGAGGAGTCGCTACAAGTTGAAGTTTTTACTATATAACTCTAGGTAAACAAAGATGGCCACTTGCAGCCATATTTAATGTTGAATCAAAATAATTTTCGACAAGGATCAACATCTTGTCATGCTGATCATTTCAGAAAAAGTCCCATATCAATATCACTTACAGATTTCAAGAAGTAGTCGCTACAAACTTTTTTTAAAAAATCTGTTTTTAGCCATGGCGGCCATCTTGAATTTCCGGCCGACCTAAAAAAAAAATGGTATCAATGAGACATCAAGAGCAACATTCCTGTGAAGTTTCATAAAAATTCGGCAAGTAGTTTCAGAGGAGTAGTCGCTACAAGTTTTTACTATATAAATCTATGTAAATAAAGATGGCCGCTAACGGCCATGTTTAAAGTCGCATCGAAATAAATTTCGACAAGGATCAACATCATGTCATGCTGATCATTTTAGAAAACGTCCCATATCAATATCACTTATAGTTTTCAAGAAGTAGTCGATACAAATTTATTTATTTTAAATCTATTTTTAGCCATGGCGGCTATCTTGAATTTCTGGCCAGCCTGAATTTTTCTAGGATCAACTAGTCTTCAAGAGCAACATTCCTGTGAAGTTTCATCAACATCTGTCACGTAGTTTCAGAGAAGTAGTCGCTACAAGTTTTTACTATATAACTCTATGTAAACAAAGACGGCCACTGGCAGCCATGTTTAAGTCGAATCAAAAAATGTTCGACTAGGATCAACATCATGTCATGCTGATCATTTTAGAAAAAGTCCCATATCAATATCACTTATAGTTTTAAAGAAGTAGTCGCTACAAACTTATTTTTTAAAAATCTATTTTTAGCTGTGGCGGCCATCTTGAATTTCTGGCCGACCTGATATTTTGCTAGGATCAATTAGACATCAAGAGCAACATTCCTGTAAAGTTTCATGAAAATCCGCCAATTAGTTTCAGAGGAGTAGTCGCTACAAGTTTTAATATATAACTCTATGTAAACAAAGATGGCCACTGGCAGCCATGTTTAACATCGTATCAAAACGATTTTTGACAAGGACCAACATCATGTTAATGCTGATCATTTTAGAAAAATACCCATATCAATATCACTTAGAGTTTTCAATAAGTAGTTTCTACAAACTTGTTTTTTAAAAATCTATTTAAACCATTAGTTTAAACTTATTTATTTTACGTCGATTGTAACGTAAGCTCAATGAACTTATTTGAATCACTCTTGATGTCTTCCTGGGTAGAACCAGTACTAAACAATGCAGATAAAGTGTCTTGCTCAGGGACACCGCATATGGCAATGACGGGAATCATACCCACGACTTTTGGATCATGGGTCCAAGCTCTACCACTAGACCACAGCGCTCCACTGAGGGCAAGACAAGACAAGACAAGACAAGACAAGACAAGACAAGACAAGACAAGACAAGACAAGACAAGACACACACCAAGGACATTTTAGTATGTTCAAGAAGTAGATTCTCTTTCATGTGATTAATGTTGTAGCTATGACATCATTGTTGAATTTTATCAGCTTGGAAGGCCCAGTAACTTTTATTTGGTCAGTTTAAGAGCAATGACATAGATTATATATCACTATCATTTTTTAGTGGTGAAGGGCCAGACCATCCGGTTTTTCTTGGGTAGAACCAGTACCGTATACCACCCGCATCCATAAGAATCAACGCTTTCTCGCTTGCAAGTCGAGCTCCCAGTGGGATTCAAAAATCTTGGTCTGTACATGAGTTAGTACATCGTTTGCAACAATTTTAGTGATTTGTTGAAGAATACTCCATATAGGCCATAATAGCAGCTAATTTGGCGTATTATAGTTTCTACACATTTATACAGCATGAAAGGACAAGCAGATTAAAACAGTCTATTAAATCATTTTAGAATTATTTTATTATAAGAATTTTTGTGTTTCTGGATTTCAATGTGTTCTGAGAATTTAATGAGTTTTAAATTTACTAGTTTCATTGGTCCAATTGTTTCCAGTGAACCAATCAGAATGCTTCATTCATATTTTCCTTTGGTTGTCTCTATCATGACATCACTTTCTGGTATTATGACATCAAGTCGTGCTATTATGATGTAACCTAGTGAGTTCTGAGAACTGATTGAGTGTTTAAATTGCTTTGAGAAACAGATTAAAACTGTACATGTATCTGTCAATGATCAGTAATGAGTTTCTTGAAACCAAGAACCATAAAATTCTAAATATAAATTTTTTCTAAAATGATTTAATAGACTGTTTTAAATGATTATTCAAATGAACCAAATAATAACAGAGCCGATGCTAATTAAGATTCTACTAAATCATATCTTCCAGACGTGCGGTCGCATCCTACACAGCCTAAGATAAAATTTGTGATAAAGGGGTGTTTTGAGGGAAATGACTGATTAGCAGCCAGACATTGTAAACCTTGATCAGCCTGCAGGATGATCTTGGTTTACAATGGACGCAAAGGCTAATTATAGTCGTGCTTAGCGGGTTAAGTTTTTGATTTTATGCAGGTTGACAGGAGAATACAGTGGGTTAGGGGTTATAAAATCACCTAAATTTAAAATGAAAGGGAAATGTCTATTTGGTTTTGGTTTCGGATTTAGATTTTCCCTTTCAGCTGTAGGTCTCACTAAACAGTTATTTCCCATGCCAGTCAAGGTAGGAACTTTCTGGCGCTTAAAAAAAAAGGATCTGTGTTATTCGGTTCTGGTTTATTTCTTAAAATGTGCAAATAGTTCCTCTTTTTTGTTGCAGGTGACAAGAATGGGACAAGTTCATGATTTCATACAGGTTTGGATATGCCTGAATGTTTCTGAGCCCAGATCTGAGAATCTAATACCAGGTAGTGATACACTTAAACATGTTAGTGAAATGGACAAATTCAAGAGGGTCTCTTCAAACTATTGATATTAAAAAAAAAAGCAAATTGGTCAACCCATGTTTTTGCTGGATAAATCGAGCAACAGACTTCAAGTTTCACAAAGAAAATATTTTAAGAAAATCTGGAAGTTCTACAGTGGTCCAGAGGGGTCCTGCTACATATGTAGAGCAATGTAAAATTAACTGTGTTGTTAGACGTGTATGATAGGAAAATGTCTGAAATTATTGTCCTATAACTGTGAGTTTTTTAATAGGTTATTTTGCACCAATATTTACATAATTTCATTGTATCTCTATAACTACCAAAATTTAACAAGTTAACTTATTTGATTACATTTTGACTTTTGTCTCTAAACTATATTATAACATCAAATATTCATATCTTAGTTCATTTGTGACAATATTTTTTTATATTTCAAAACACTTCATTTGGTCAGTAAAGAATTATTTTTTCTCAGAGGTGTTCCACTTGGTGATACATTTTGCATGGAAACATGCACCAAATCATTTCACTGCTGCATTAATGCATGCTTATTTGATATATCTTCAAGCCTGGAAAATTTTAAAATAAACGAAAGCACAGAAGCTGAGAAAACTGAATTTAAACAGAAAAGGATTCTTTACTCCCAATGATTCTATACATCTTAATGCACTGTAAACAGTCTATTAAATCATTTTAGAATTATTTTATTATTAGAATTTTGTGCTTCTGGGTTTCAAAAACCTCATAACTCAATGTCCAGTAAAACCTCAGTGTGTTCTGAAAATGTAATGAGCTTTAAATTAACTGGTTTCATTGGCCCAATTTTTATCACTGAACCAATCAGAATCCTTCATTCATAATTTCATTTGGTTGCTTCTATCATGACATCACTTTCTGGTATTATGACATCACACCCTGGTATTATGACATCACGTCATGCTATTATGATGCAACTCAATGTATTCTCAGAACTGAATGAGCCTTTTAATTGCTGTGAGAAACAGAGATTAAGACTGTTTGTATCACTCATTGAGCAATGGGTTTCTTGAAACCAAGAAGCACAAAATTCTAAAAATAAAATAATTCTAAAATGATTTAATAGACTGTTTGTAGTGGATCAATCTATATCAATAACGATATAAAAGAAAGTCAGTGGAGGTAAACATTGATTTGATGGAGACCTAATATCATGTCTTACCGTTTTGACATGGTATGTGGCACAAGTAATAAATAAAAGCGTCATGTGAACATGGTGTGTACATCCTCTGTAACAAGTAAGGTGTCATGACCACCCTCAGGCACCTTGTAACAAGATGAAGAGAATGGGCTTGTATTACAAGTTATATATTACAAGTTATATATTACAAGTTAACCCAAGCTTTCCCTTATATATAAGAAAATAGATTATTAGGAACCGTAAGGTTTCTAAAATGCAAATAAAGGAAAGGCATAAGGAGTGATGGGTGGGTGGGCGGGGCTTTTATGTACACCACTACTCTTGTACCTCCTGATCCTATGACCGCCTTCCACATTATTTATATTCACTAGCAGTGCAACCCTACAGCCAAGTTCTTGTGCATCAAAGATGGGACACCGCAGGAACTGTGTATATATATCTGTAAGGGAGGCGCTTAATGACAAAACACTGCGGGAACTGTGTAGGGAGGCGCTTAATGGCGAAAAAAACACCGCGGGAAGTGGGTATATATATCTGTAACGGAGGCGCTTAATGATGGAACATTGCGGGAAATGTGTATATATATCTGTAAGGGAGGCGCTTAATGACGAAACACTGCGGGAACTGTGTATATATCTGTAAGGGAGGCGCTTAATGATGGAACACTGCGGGAACTGTGTATATATATCTCTAAGAGAGGTGCTTAATGACGGGACACCACGGGAACTGTTTATATATATCTGTAAGGGAGGCGCTTAATGATGGAACACTGCAGGAACTGTTTATATATATCTGCAAGGGAGGCGCCTAATGACGGAAAATCGCGGGAACTGTATATATATATATATATATATATATATATCTGTAAGGGAGGCGCTTAATGACGGAACACCGCAGGAACTGTGTATATATATATCTGTAAGGGAGGTGCTTAATGATGGAACACCGTGGGAACTGTGTATATATATCTGTAAGGGAGGTGCTTAAGGGTCGACTGGCAATAGTGACTGAGAAGCATTATGACCCCATATGTGTGCGCATAGTACTGACGTGTATCAGGCATTATGACCCCCATATGTGTGCGTGCGTAGTACTGACGTGTATCAGGCATTATGACCCCCGTATGTGTGCGTGCGTATTACTGACGTGTATCAGGCATTATGACCCCCGTATGTGTGCGTGCGTAGTACAGACGTGTATCAGGCATTATGACCCCCGTATGTGTGCGTGCGTAGTACTGACGCGTATCAGGCAATATGACCCCCGTATGTGTGCGTGCGTAGTACTGACGCGTATCAGGCATTATGACCCCCCTATGTGTGCGTGCGTAGTACTGACGCGTATCAGGCATTATGACCCCCGTATGTGTGCGTGCGTAGTACTGACGCGTATCAGGCATTATGACCCCCGTATGTGTGCGTGCGTAGTACTGACGCGTATCAGGCATTATGATCCCCGTATGTGTGCGTTCGTAGTACTGACGCGTATCAGGCGTGTGTAGTACTGATGTATATCAGGCATTATGACCCCATATGTGTGCGTGTGTAGTACTGACGCGTATCAGGCATTATGACCCCCATATGTGTGCGTGTGTAGTACTGACGCGTATCAGGCATTATGACCCCCATATGTGTGTGTGCGTAGTACTGATGTATATCAGGCATTATGACCCCCATATGTGTGTGTGCGTAGTACTGATGTATATCAGGCATTATGACCCCCATATGTGTGTGTGCGTAGTACTGATGTATATCAGGCATTATGACAATTTACTTGATAGGCTGAATGGTATTTTATGTAACTTTCAGGCAGAGGCAGAGGCAGATGACCAACTTTTTCCTGGGAAGAACCAGAACTGCATACCTCCCGCCATCCGTAGAATCGACACTCACAAGTCGTGCTCCATGTGGAATTTAATCCAGTTATATAAATATGATTAATATTTTAGATGAATAAAGAGGTTTTGACACCTAACCTGAAGCTTCTGTTGAGATATGAATCTTTCACACCCACGGATTACACTAGAATTACATCCTCAGATCACATCATATCTCAGATATTTAAGTCAGATATTAATTATATTTATAAGTTTACCAAGGGGTGTTATATTTTGTTCAAAAGGTAGGACTTATTACTGAGTCGAACTGTCAGAATCCATTATGTTTATGGATAATTTTTGTATGGTATAAAAAACAAACATTTTTTGTTGAGATTAAATAGGTATGATTGTCATATAACTGGTAGTCGGCCAATAATAATCATTACATTGTTAACAAGAAGGATGGAGCACATGCTACTGTTCAACATCACTCCCATAAAGAAACTGAGAAGTTTTGTTGTTAGTTTTGTTAGTTGTTAGTGTTGAACGTTATTTTCAGCCCATTTTAGGCTATGTATGACGGTCGATTTTTAGAGGTGGAGGCAGACTACTCTCCCAGTGGTATTCAAATCTGCAGCTTTCAAATGCAGCGCCTTTACCATCCAAGGCGGCGTGATCCCAAATTCAATATCAAAGGACTGAAGGTCCTGAGAGTCGCCAAGATTGAACAGTGTGTCTTCTTGGTGACGTTAAAGGTCATGTTAAGTTTTACAGGTGTGGTGTATTAAAATGAAATGTTGCTGCTTAGAACATGAGATTTTTTTTGTACTGGAGTAAGCAAGCTGATGCAAAGGACAGTACTAGCACTTTTGCCATACGATAATAACCAGAGCCGACTTGGTGAAACTTGAGCAAAAATTGGAACCAAATTTTTAATCAGGTTTTATTAGACCAGGGCCTGAGACCTCTGGCTATATTTTTCTTTTGTCACCACTTTCTACAAGTTAAAGAATTAGGAGCCTAGACTAGAACAGTTTTTCTTATTTGATTATGTAAAAAAAAAAATATCCGAACTAGTATGACACTGCACTTTTACGGCCCGAAAATTTCACAAACATTCAATCGAGCCCCAGGCATCGGGCTATCCTACTTTTCGAGCACTGTATGTTCCAATAGATTTCCTGTTGATACACTGTGAGATAATTATTTTTTATTGAATTCCAGCAAGGAAATAAACACAACATGGGTAAATGAAATGAATGTTCGACATCCGGGTAACTACGCTACTGATTCTACGCTATTGAAACTTTCCATTCATAAATATTTATGCGTGTATTTTTGCGCATAGTATTTCAGTACATTTTCAAGAAAGACACGTATATACTGTATACAATGACAATTATTCACAATCAGTAGTTATATTATTTGGTATATATAACGTTCATGTCAGTCACCTTATGAAATTAAGTTATACTTGAGGCAGTTAAAGGAACTACATTCTCGAAGTGCATTCTCGAAGTGCGTAAAGCTCCTCGTCCGATAATTGGTGTATTAATGCGCATAATATTTCGGTAAATCTACAAAAAAGACACATTTATACTCTATACAATTACAATTATTTCATTATTTCACAATCAGTATTAATATTACTCGGTATACATAACGTTCATGTCAGTCACCTTATCAAATTAAGTTGTATTTGAGGCAGTTAAGGGGGACTACATTGCCGAAAACGGTAAAGCTCCCCAACTAAAAACTCCATATTCAGAAATTGCCATATACACGATTCCAAAGAGTCAGCCATGCGTCGACTCGATTAAAAGGTACAAATGTGAGACTCTATTTATCACATACAAGTAACTAAAGAAAAGCCAAATAACATATATTTAACAATGAAGCTGCCTTTATCTTGCTTTAGTCATCTCCACACAGTTATAAGCAGGTAGAACTGAACAGAAAAAGATGGAGCCTTCATTTGCATATTTATTACTCTAGTGTATTATGATATTTAGAACACTTCCACACCACAATTTTGTTATATTTTTCAATAATACAAGATAAAACTATGACAATAACTAACTTTATTACATTTTTAGGGGTGAAATATTGGGATTTCTCAGTGAAAGAATATTCATAATCGCTAAATATTAATAACAAAAACACAAAAATAACTAACTGCGACGTTGAGTTACGATTCCAGTTAAAATCAAACATAATCTGATTAAAAATGTAATAAATAGATTATTTAACTGTTGTGATCGATTATATGGAAATCCTTCAACTCGATGGTAGGCGTGTGTTGTTTTTCACTCACTCGCTTACGCTCATTCGTCAAAAGAACCTGCCACGTCCACCATCTCGTGAAGGATTTCCCTATAATCAATATATTGTACTAGTTGTTATTAACTTAACTTAAACGTAAGATAACAAAATAACTAAATCTGGTATCAATCATCGACAATGGGTCTATTAGGTATGCTGACAGCCTAACAATTATATTCCATAATCAATTTTTAACATCAAGGCTAATATATTGTAACTGATAATTGATAATTTCATAACATGCAAGTAATATTTTATATTTAGAATGTAAAATAAAGTACTTTATCTGTCTACACAGGTCTGTGTCAATATTCAATATGGTAAACAAAATTACAAAGCAAATATTGACACTTCACAGGCAATTATTTTTGTTGTCAGTGAATTTAAACTCTCTTTCCTTTTAAGTTCATGATTTCCTATGCAAAAAGCATAAAAACAGAAACATATTTTTTTTTATTTTTTTTTTTATATATTTCTTTATATTAGTGATCTTTTTCTTTTCATATTAGAACATGCTTTTGTTACGTAGAAACTAAAGTATGTAGAACATATACTACTGTCATGGCATGATTACTCAATGGTGTAGAACATATACTACTGTCCTGGCATGATTACTCAATGGTGTAGAACATATACTACTGTCCTGGCATGATTACTCAATGGTGTAGAACATATACTACTGTCCTGGCATGATTACTCAATGGTGTAGAACATATACTACTGTCCTGGCATGATTACTCAATGGTGTAGAACATATACTACTGTCCTGGCATGATTACTCAATGGTGAAATGAATGAATGGTGTATACAACTCTTTAACAGAGGGTTGGAATGGGGAATGGTGGTGAGCAAAACTAGACAACAATAAGATAAGATAAGATAAGATAAGAGACTTTATTTAAAGAGGGTGACATATTTAGTTTTAAACTAATCTTCCACATGGCCCTCTATTATTTACAATATATACAAGTAATAGAGATGAAGATGACTGCTGCACCATCAACGTTTTATACCCAGGGGTTGGGGTGGGGTAGAGTGGGGTGGGGGAGTGTGATTAGACAGAAATTAATCCCCATACCGACTACCGACATGGGGACATCATTTAATATCTGATATTAACTCCTACTCTGTAGGGAATTAGACATAAATATGTTGCCCCTATGGTTGGGAAATGGACAATAAATTACTGGAAATGAATATTATGTTTTCGAGCTCCATTCAATTCAAAACCATGGTATTCAGCCTACAGTTCCTGCAGGGGAGTTCTACCTACAACAGCTATCTGGTGAATATCTGGATAAAAAGATAAGGTCAAAAAAATATACATGTGTGTTTCAGGTTAGACTAAAAATAAATAAATAGGGTAGGTAGGTAGGCATTTTTTTTTATTATTTTATTTTTTGAAATGTCAGATTTTATCATTCCACGGCTAATATAAATGAAGCCAAACTAGCACTTTAATGGTATTTTGGCATCGTAGTAAATGCAAAATATTAAACCACTGACTGGCCAATGAAGGGGAATATTTGCCATATAGCTAGCATTTTTTGAATTTCATGGCAAGCACCGTGCCTGGAGACGGCTAGCATGCCATTGGTGTATTTTGCCTACCTCCTGAACTAAAAAGCGATGCGGTGTAAATTATTCACGATTTTTTTTTTTTTGTAAATTATATTTTAGGGTCAACGCTAAAATTTAATGTCAGTCGGGTAACCGGAAACACAACATATTTTTATTTTGGCCTAACAGAAACTTTTCTTCACGACATGGATCAACCAATGTGCGACAAAATGTTAAAACCAACGTTTGTACTTAAAAAATGCGCTTACTCAATATTAAATGTCTTTTTCCGTGCATATATTTATCGTGTTATTAAAGGTATGCTTTTGACATACTCTTATATGCATTGGTTATGTGGATGGGCACAGTCAAACTCGTAGTTAGGGACAGCCCTTGAGGGAGTGTCTAAAAATGGTCACCTACTAAAATGGTCGTTATCAGAATTTACTTTAAACATATTTCATTGCTTTTCTTCTATATACAAGCAAAAGGGTTGGGCCACAAGTTCTTCCAACATTAATAAAGGCCTGTCCCAACAATATTGTAATTAGCAGTTAACAAGATGGCAATACAATTAACATAAAATACTCAAATACATTTTTCGATGAACAAAAGAAGAAGAAAAAAGAAGAGGAGTAAGTAGAATAAAGTTCTAGGAAAGACTAAACAAGAAGGAATGAGTGATGATGCTGTGGTTGTCGGATCCTGCCCCGAGCGGTTTGAGAATTTGAGTGTACTTGTACAAAAAGTGACAAAAAGAAGTAAATATTCAACTGAACATTCCATTGGGTGTCTTTGAAAATAATAGTTTTGCTTCCAACGGTTTGTTTTTGCATGATAAGGTAGATTTTATTTAGTGGTATGGTCGTTTGTTGACTATTTTCCCCCCTGACGGTAATTTGCGTGAGCGAAGAAAATTGCGAAGTGTGTATTTTTTCTGCTTTTTTCCCCCACTTTTTTTATTACACGATCATTCAATGTAACCACACTATGATTACAAATGGTCAGCTAAAAAACGTCTACATGTAAAGCTGTACACAAATCTCGCAAGACAGATCAAACCAAAATTCCTGGCTTTTATCATTCATTCAAAATAATGGAGAGTGCAGTGATAAATGATATTTGATAACAATTATTACTGAAGATGTGATGATCTCAATCAGACACTACATATTGTTAATTGGCTCATGGAAAAGTGGTCTCCTGGGCTCATTAGCACTTGCTTAATGATCATAATTATGCTATTTGGGAAGAAAATGGGACTGGTGACCTAAAGTCACTCTGAGCAATGACTTAAACGGAAGTAAAAATATGGTTGGGAGGATTAAAAATTGATCACTTATGGCAACTGGCTGCTTAATGCACGTGGTCGTACGCTTAATGCATGTGGTCGTACGCTTAATGCACGTGGCCAAATAACATGATACAAAATAAAGATTTACCCAGTAACGCTGACGCCACAGGCTAGCACAGATGAACATGTACAGTACAGTAATGACCTAATTAATGACTAGCACAGAATAACATGTACACCATGGCCATGACCTAATAAAAGACTAGAACAGAAGAACATGTACATCACAGCCATGACCTAATTAAATATAAGCACAAAATAACATGTACACAACAGCCATGACCTAATTAATGACTAGCACAGAATAACATGTACATCACGGCCATGGCCTAATAAAAGACTAGTGCAGATGAACATGTACATTACAGTAATGAACGAATTAAATACTAGCACAGAATAACATGTACAGTACAATAATGACCTAATTAATGACTAGCACAGAATAACATGCACATTAAAGTAATGACCTAATTAATGACTAGCACAGAATAACATGCACATTAAAGTAATGACCTAATTAATGACAAGCACAGAATAACATGTACAGTACTGTAATGACCTAACTAATGACTAGCACAGAATAACATGTACATCACGGCCATGGCCTAATAAAAGACTAGTGCAGATGAACATGTACAGTACAGTAATGACCTAATTAAAGACTAGCACAAAATAACATGTACACCACAGCCATGACCTAATTAATGACAAGCACAGAATAACAAGTACAGCACAGTAATGACCTAATTAAAGACTAGCACAAAATAACATGTACACCACAGCCATGACCTAATTAATGACAAGCACAGAATAACATGTACAGTACAGTAATGACCTAATTAATGACTAGCACAGAATAACATGTACATCACGGCCATGGCCTAATAAAAGACTAGTGCAGATGAACATGTACAGTACAGTAATGACCTTATTAAATACTAGCACAGAATAAAATGTACAGGACAATAATGACCTAATTAATGACTAGCACAGAATAACATGCACATTAAAGTAATGACCTAATTAAAGACTAGCACAAAATAACATGTACACCACAGCCATGACCTAATTAATGACTAGCACAGAATAACATGTACAGTACTGTAATGACCTAACTAATGCCTAGCACAGAATAACATGCACATTAAAGTAATGACCTAATTAATGACTAGCACCGAATAACATGTACACCACAGCCATGACCTAATTAATGACAAGCACAGAATAACATGTACAGTACTGTAATGACCTAACTAATGACTAGCACAGAATAACATGTACACCACGGCCATGGCCTAATAAAAGACTAGTGCAGATGAACATGTACAGTACAGTAATGACCTAATTAAAGACTAGCACATAATAACAAGTACATCACAGTAATGACCTAATTAAAGACTAGCACATAATAACAAGTACAGCACAGTAATTACCTAATTAAAGACTAGCACAAAATAACATGTACACCGCAGCCATGACCTAATTAATGACTAGCACAAAATAGCAAGTACAGTACAGTAATGACCTAATTAAAGACTAGCACAGAATAACATGTACAGAGTAGTAATGACCTAATTAAAGACTAGCACAGAATAACTTGTACACCACAGCCATGACCTAATAAAACACTAGCACAAAATAGCATGTACACCACAGCCTAATAAAAGACTAGCACAGAAGAAGATGTAAACATGGCCATGACCTAAGTAAAAACTAGCACAGAATAACATTTACAGAAGTCATGGAATAATACAGGAGTAATGGCACAGAAAAACATGTACACCTCAGCGATAGTAAATTGTTTAATGAATTGGATTTTATAGTCGCACCAACAGCTAAGGTCATATGGCGACTTTCCAGCTTTCATTGGTAGAGGAAGACCCCAGGTGCACCTCCGGGCAATTTTCGTGCACGGGCAGGCACCTGGGTAGAACCTCCGACGTTCTGCAAGCCAGCTGGATAGCTTCCTCACATAAAGATTCCTAGGCCCCTGAGGGATCGAACCTACAGCGATAGTAAATATAGTACAATCAGAAAAAACATATCCCACACAAATGGAACAGTAAATATTTAAATAGAATCCTATACTCACATGGTATTTAACAAAGTAAATATTGTAAAACATGTGCACTAATCCTTCAATAGAATTCACATTAACAATAAATCCATCACAGTAGAACAATTAACCCATCACTGTGGAATTGTCAAAAAAAAAAGAAGAAAAAAGTATCGGCTCTTCCATGTATTGATATTGATTTGGTAAAACAGAAGCCAGTTAATGGGAACACTGTATCCAGACTTGAAAAGTAAACATTCCTGTAGTCTCTAGAGTGAGCTATTGATAACTCTTAAGATAACATCAAGTCAGATACCAAAAGACCTGTACAACTAACTACTGTACCATAACGATTACAACTAGGTAATGATTACAGTAAGTATTACGATAAGGAATACCTACTAAAACAGAGGGGTTTTCTCAACAGGCAATACTCCTTGAATGATCGACCAAGCCTTTGCCCATCACTATATATATAGGCCAATGAAATTTATTATTGACACCACATCAACTTGTAGGAAAAAGTGGGTGGTCTGCCCTATTACAAAAAATCTATCGTCTTATATAGCCTAAAATGCGGCAAAAATAGCGTACAACACCACTCAATCAAACAGCCAACCATCATTATTTCAGAATTTATTAAACTAGTTGGCATACATGATATGATGAGATGGTTTACAGAGCAATATATCTTTTTTGGAAACGACGTTATTCCCCATGCTTCCTTATCCAAGCCTACCTAATAAGTTGATATTCACTTCATACCATCTTTGCAAACTGGTTTAATTAATTTAATAATTTTTGCATTCACTTCATACTTTCCTTTGAAACAATATTGCGTTTAATCTCGAATATACCTCGTTTTTCAAGTAGGTGGGGCTATTAACGCTCGGCTGCGCATGCACAGAAACAGCTATTCTACTTCAAGGAGGTGAACAAACTGTACACGCTGCACTTGCATCCTGTGTGTGTTAACAGAAAATGGATATTCCAACCCGAGGTATAAGGATATTCCAACCCGAGGTATAAGGATATTCCAACCCGAGGTATAATGATATTCCAACCCGAGGTATAAGGATATTCCAACCCGATGTACAAGTGTTTTTATTGAAACCGAGGCTCCGACGATGTTCCGATTAAAACATTTATACCGAGGGTTGGAATTCCTATCTGAACCGAATACCCATGATAAATTCTTTTTCTTGCATATCAGAGACATGTTTGAGCGTTGATGCCGCCAGCTACTAACCCCGGTAAAATGATGGATATTCTTGTACACTATGCAAGAAAAAGTGTATTTATCATGAACCACGGTGGATTCAGGGATCGGGCGGACCTTGCTCCCTGTAACGAAATGAGGGCATATGTACTTAGAGTTTTTAACTGTGTTTGTCGGGGCCTCATTTTCCCTGATTTTGAATAGGAATTTTGATAGATTTTTGCCAAGTGCATCACTTTTAATCAATGCATATATCCAACAAATGGTATTTACTAGTTTCATTCTGCTGATAAAGAATAACGTGTTTTGTCTTTTATTTCATCAAAATCCATCAAGTATTAAGAAAGTTATGATTTTACAGACTGTGTATTTTGAGTAAATTTGCCAGTATTTACCAGTGCGGTTTTTACCAGTACTAAATGTACAGATTGCTTATATAAGACAGAGTTCAAACTACGTCACTACGTGCATTACGAGCAGTCCGAAGAACATGACATTTGTATGGATGGCGTGTTCAGCCAGGTACCCGTGTGGGGCTGTATAAATAGGTGTCGAAATGATAAGAACTTGTCACAGGATCGCAAACCATTCTCAGTGTAGTAGTGACCAGTACCATAAGTAAGTAAGTCGAATTTATTTCATTTGTTGTAAATTAATTATCTGCCGTTGAAAACCATAGATAGTTTAGCAGGATATTGGCTTTATTTCTAGTAAATTTTCAAACGTCAGAATATTTTAACAAATTATTGTCTGATAGATTATTGTGGCATATATTTACATTATTGATAATGCCAGTTATTCTGTAGATTATAGTAAATGTAATACGCGATTCAGATTGTAGGTACTTTTTCTACGGAGGTTTCTAACTGTCATTATTTAATTGCATAAAAGTATATTGTTTACTGTAGTGTAAATCTGTCTGAGGTTGTTTCGGAGGTTGTTTATTATATTGTCATTATTATTCAATCCCTCTGAGGTCGCTGTACGTTATAGCCTATGTGTTAGTGGGATGTAAAATCAGTTATTCATTCAGTCATGTTGTCTATGCATTGATATATTTGTCTATACAAATATACAGATATTCAGTCTGATTAAAATAGAACAAATTTGTTTAAAATGCTTTAAAAACACTGATATTTCTACTTTGTCATTTATATTCATTTGTGTATACATTCATCTTGTAAATAAATTTGTGAATTTATTTATTCTTGATTCTCCCTTGGTGAATAATGTCTCCACTTAGTCCATCTTGTTACAATGGACGTGTCAGAAGTGGGATTTATAAGGTGACAACAATCCAAGATTTAATCTTAAATTATGACATATACTATAAAGATTCCTCCTTAAATTATTCAAAAAGCGTTTCATAGTTATGCACGGAGGCTGAGGGTAGGGTGGTCTGTCTGCCGGAATTGTCGTAAGTGAACTGGACTGTGATGCATTATTATTTTTGAATAATTACGTAATATTTTGAAACTTTAATTTGACATTTTGTGGTATTAGTGAATACGTTTAAAGGGGAATCATACTTTCTGTAGGAATAATATAGATGGGTTGTTTTTTATGGTGTGAATACACTTAAGGTTTTATATACTTAAGGGTTCAATAGTGAACAGTAGCGTGTGATGTGAGGTGTTAAAGACACGTATATTTCGTGAAAAGTATTGGTATAAGTAGGGTAGCTTTAAGCTATATATCGTAGCTTTAATAGCCATATCATAGTTTTCGATCTATAAGTGGATTTTATGCCAATCATAAAATAATTTATGGTGGGAAAAAATATGCATCAGTATCTTCAGTATTTTGATTTAGTAAACGTGTATCGGTATTTTCAGTACTTTGATTTAGTAAGAGGATACACTGTCAAAACCGACCAATCAGCGGTATCCTGTCGGTCGGTGTTAACCAATCAGGGCTAAGAATCAAAGCGTGCCTTTCCTTCATGTAAACGACAACGGAAACCTAAATTGTTTGTGTTTCTACTTCGTTTTCCATCATTTCAATGGGAAAATACTTTTAAATTTATCACGATACCATTACCAGAAGTGTATGTCCTTCAACTGGACACTCTTCCATTGCACACTTTGAAGGATTTTTACGAGGTAACAGCTATTCCCAATCTTTGACGCCAGAAGACGTGTTAATTCAGTATTCGGGACAGCCGGGAGGAACAGTTGATGCAATAAGACAGAAAACTGCGAAGGACTTTGAACCAGTAATTGCGATTATTCAAATCGGAACTAATGACTTGTGTAATGCAGCTGTGACACCAGATTGTGCAGCAAATAATATCATTGATTTAGTTGAAACACAGTGTTCTTTATGTGGCAGTTATGCAAATTTTACTTAGGATCCCACCAACATGCTCTACAGAACACCCCATCGACTGTGTATGGTTTAATGCTCATGTGGACGTTACAAATTTACTCCTAAGAGAGAAATTACACTGGATGGACAACAGCGCCTGTTTTTTTGGTGACACAAGGGTTTCTGGGACACGTCATGACTACAGCAGGTAGGGTTTACTTGTCTCACTCTGGTCAGAAGAAATACTTCAAAAATATTCGAGCAGCAGTTGTGTCCGCCCTGAAGAGGTTAGCTACTAGTACACTCGAGGGTCATTAAACATTCACTGCAAGTAACTAGGAAGTAATAAGTACCAAGTACTAATTCAAGTTTATATATTGCCAGAAACGTTTGGCCTATATATAACCATGACTGTTTGGTGACCATTCAGAATCACCATGACTGTTTGGTGGAAATTAAGAATTGCCATGACTGTAAATTGGCCCATGCTTCACCATGACTGTTTGGTGACAATTACGATTAGCCTTGCCTGTTTGCCTGCTATATCACCATGAACGTTCGGTGACAATAAATACTTTTGCCATGTCTGTTTCCTGTTTGACTTATACACTACAATGAACTTCTCTTGATGCCAAACTGGCTGTGATTGTTTGACTTTGTACCATGATTTTTCTCAGTGCCTTTGTCCTACAACTGCATGTTACCAATTCTGGTTATAAATGTTTGGGTATAATTTATTTTCATACACTACAATGACTGTTTGGTGACAATAGTGCCAAATGAATATCTGCATGTGTCTTAAAAACTGCAGAACACAAATAATAAAATGATTTATTATAGCCATACAAATATATTGTATCTATAGCTAAAAATTATTAATATAGATCGCATTTCTGTCTCTATTTATTACATAGAAGTTTCAATTTTTTAAAACAAAATATTTCTTTTGTTTTCTTCAGAAAACTACTTCGAAACTACTCTCATAGGTCATGATCTTGTCGATGTTGTTTTCAGATGTCTTCGTGTCCACGCAGATCGGGAAGGAAAACACCCACTGGCAAAAGCGACGCAGATACTGATGTCCCTCCAGGTGGTGTTACTAATCCACCTCTTCAGGAACAGCGACAGTAGTGAACACACAACAGTGACAACACATAAGCATGGTCGGAAGCAACTGACGAATACACACAAGAGGCCAAAGTTATCTGAACATAGTAGACGTACAGATTCAGTGTCAGAAAGCGAATTGGAAGCCTCCAACTAGGACAGTGACCTTTCGGATTTGGGTGTGAAATTTGCCCAAAAAGTGTTTGATGACAGTCACTTAGGTAAAGACCTTCCTCTCGCCATGGGGCAATATGCAGAGGCCATTTCAACATCTATATCGATGTCAATCACAAAACAAGAGGTCAATGACCTTGAAGCTCTGCTGATTGATTTTGATTTCAGGAAGTAGTCGCTACAGACTTATTTTTTGAAAAAATATTTTTAGCCGTGGCGGCCATCTTGAATTTTTCGGCCGACCTGAAATTTTGCTAGAGCAACATTCCTGTGAAGTTTCATGAAAATCCGTCAAGCAGTTTCAGAGGAGTAGTCGCTACAAGTTTCCATTATATAACTCTATGTAAACAAAGATGGCCGCTGACAGCCATGTTTAACATCGAATCAAAACGATTTTTGACAAGGACCAACATCATGTCATGCTGATCATTTTAGAAAAAGTCCATATCAATATCACTTATAGTTTTCAAGAAGTAGTCGCTACAAACTTATTTATTTTAAATATATTTTTAGCTGTGGCGGCCATCTTGAAATTCCGGCGAGCCTGACATTTTTCTAGGATCAACCAGACATGAAGAGCAACATTCCTGCTAAGTTTCATGAACATCCGTCAAGTAGTTTCAGAGGAGTAGTCGCTACAAGTTTTTACTATATAACTCTATGTAACCAAAGATGGCCACTGGCAGCCATGTTTAACGTCGAATCAAACAAATGTTCGATTCGGATCAACATCATGTCATGCTGATCATTTTAGAAAAAGTCCCATATCAATATCACTTTTAGTTTTCAAGCAGTAGTCGCTACAAACTTATTTTTTAAAAATCTACTTTTAGCTGTGGTGGCCATCTTGAATTTCTGGCCGATCTGAAATTTTGCTAGGATCAATAAGACATCAAGAGCAACGTTCCTGTGAAGTTTCATGAAAATCCGCCAAGTAGTTTCAGAGAAGTAGTCGCTACAAGTTTTTACTATATAATTCTATGTAAACAAAGATGGCCGCTGGCAGCCATGTTTAAAGTCGAATCAAAACGATTTTTAAGAAGGACCAAAATCATGTCATACTGATCATTTTAGAAAAATCCTATATCAATATCACTTATAGTTTTCAAGAAGTAGTCGCTACAAACTTGTATTTTAAAAATCTATTTTTAGCTTTGGCGGCCATCTTGGATTTCACATCAACATGAATTTTTGCTAGGATCAACTAAACTTCATGGGCAACATTTCTGTAAAGTTTCATGAATATCCAGCCATTAGTTTCAGAGGAGTAGTAGCTACAAATAAAAGTTTACGGACGGACAGACAGACAGACGGACAGACAGACAGACGGACGGACAGACAGACGGACGACGGACGCCACACCACGGCATAAGCTCTGCTGATCTCTGATCAGAAGAGCTAAAAAAAATAGAAAATTAACAAAAAAAAAATATCTAAAAAAAATAATTAAAATAAGATGCCCAAGAGGGCCTGTGGATGCTCTACTGGCTCAAGATAAAGTTTATGTATAAGGGGCCATAAGTCTTTCAAAAATCATTCAACCAGAACATGGCAATGACAGGTGCAACTAGGCTTAGTACTGGTCATCCTTGCCAAGATTCGCTGAAATCTGGCAAAGAGTTCAGAAGAGACTAATCTGAACAAAGTTTGTGTATTAAAACATTTAAAGGGCCACAACTCTGTCAAAAATCATTCAACCGAAATATGGCAACGATATGCACAACTAGGCTTGATACTGATCATCCTTGTCAAGTTTCGTCTATATCCAGACAGGGGTTCAGGAGAACTAGCCCGGAAAAAAATTGTGGTATCAAAATCCTTAAACTCTGCCAAATATCTGTAAACTGGAACGTGACGATGACATGCACAACTAGGCTTGGTGCTGATCATCCCTGCAAAGTTTCATTAAAATCTGGCGAGGGGTTCTGGAGAAGTAGATCAGACAAAGTTTGTATTTTAAAACCTTTAAAGGGCCATAATTCTGCAAAAAAATCATTCAACAACTAGACATGGAATTGATCATCCCTAAAAAGCTTCGTTGGTTCAGGATAACTTGTCGGAACAAAGTTTCAGTATTAAAATCTTTAAAGGGCCATAACTCCGCCAAAAATTATTCAACCAGAACACGGCGATGATTTGCACAACTAGACATAGATCTAAAAAGTTTTGTTAAATCCGGCCAGGGGTTCAGAACAACTATTCAGAACAAAGTTTGTATATTAAAACCTTTATAGGGCTATAACTCCGCCAAAATCACTCACCTGGAACACGGTGACTATGTACAACTAGGCTTGGTACTGATCATCCCTGCAAAGTTTCAATGAAATCCGGCCAAATGAAGGCCCTTTCGTCTTAATGAGGCCAAGATATAGCATATTTCAGAAAATCAAGGGCCATGACTCCGATGTAAATGGTCCAATCTAGATGGTTTTCGAATTGTCCAAGCTTTCATTGATATTAACAATCTGGTAAAGTTTCATTAAGATCGCATAAAAAATGAAGGCCCTATCATCTGAACGAGACAAAATATAGCATTTTTAACTAAATCAAGGGCCATAACTCATCTGTTACTGGTCCGATCTGGCTGGTTTTCGAAACTGTCTGAGCTGTCATTAATATAAACAATCACGTAAAGTTTTGTAAAGATCAGATGAAAGATGAAGGCCCTATCGAATTAACGAGGCAAAATATAGCATTTTTAACTAAATCAAGGGTCATAGGTCTGATCTGGCTAAAGTTTGGGAAAGATCAAATGAAAAATAAAGGCCCTATCGTCTTGACGAGGCAAAATATAGCATTTTTAACTAAATCAAAGGCCATAACTCCGCTGTTAATGGTCCGATCTAGCTGGTTTTCGAACTTGTTCGAGCTTTCATTGATATTAACAATCTGAGCAAGTTTGGTAAAGATCAAATAATAAATGAAGGTGCTAGAGTGTTCACAAGGCTTAATATGGCATTTTTCAGCAAAACAAGGGCCATAACACCATTGAAATTATTTCGATCTTGCCGGTTTTTGAACTTGTTGGAGCTTTCATTGATATAAAGACACTGGCAAAGTTAAGTAAAGATCCGATTAATATTGAAGGCCCTAGAGTGTTCACAAAGCAGAAAATAGCATTTTTCAGAAAAAACAAGGGCCATAACTCCGTTGTTACTGATCCGATTTAGCTGGTTTTCGAACTTGTTCGAGCTTTCATTGATATTAACAATCTGTGCAAGTTTGGTAAAGATCAAATAATAAATGAAGGTGCTAGAGTGTTCACAAGGCAGAAAATGGCATTTTTCATAAAAAACAAGTGCCATAACTCTAGTGCTACTGACCCAATTCAGCTGATTTTCGAACTTGTCCAAGCTATAATAAGTATTAACAATCTGTGCAAGTTTGGTAACGATCAAATAATAAATGAAGGTGCTAGAGCGTTCACAAGGCAGAAAATAGCAATTTTCAGAAAAAACAAGGGCCATAACTCCGATGTTACTGATCCGATTTGGCTGGATTTCGAACTTGTCCGAGCTTTCATTGATATTAACAATCTGTGCAAGTTTGGTAAAGATCAAATAATAAATGAAAGTGCTAGAGTGTTCACAAGGCTTAATATGGCATTTTTCAGCAAAACAAGGGCCATAACTCCGGTGAAATTATTCCGATCTGGTTGGTTTTCGAATTTGTCCGAGCTTTCATTGATATTAACAACCTGTTAAAGTTTGGTAAAGATCGGATGAAAAATGAAGGCCCTAGAGTGGTAACAAGACAAAAGTTAACGACGGACGACGGACGGACGGACTACGAACAACTCGCCATCCCATAAGCTCTGCTGGCCCTTGGCCAGTAGAGATGAAAATGACAGCAACTGTATGAAAAATATGTACTTAGTGACATTAATACTTTATATGACCAGTAAAGGAATTTTCATTCATTAGCAGTAATTTCTTTGCTTTAAATGATATTTAACAATATTCCATAATTATACGCTAATTTGAAACTATGACATCAAAATTCTAAAAATGGCGACTCCCCTACCCGTTTTAGAACCACCTTCAAATGGTAATACCTTTTTTTGTTTATTATCCGATTTGGATAATTCTTTCACCTTTTGTCAAGTTTTTCAGAACTCTCAAGTTTGTTTGGCTGTGTCGCTACATTCCCGTTAAGTATAATTTTATGGTTGAATTATTATGTTGTAAGTTTTGAGTTACATCTAGAAATGTGAGATTTTATTGTTGTTAAATCTTTATTGTATTACACATTTCGTTAAATTTTAGCATAATGTCAATTGGAGGAAGTTTTACAATTCGGGTTTATTCTTCTGAGTAAAGATTTTTTGCAATCAGTTATTAGGTAGTGATACCTTAGTGCTAGTATAGAAAACATTGTAAGACTGAGCATATATTTTGTAGCCGTGTAGGCTAGGAGCGCAGGTAGAGCGTACTGTCGGGAGCGTGGTCTACAGGTCGTAGGTGGGGAATGCTGTCATAGGACGCGGGAACTACATCATTCGCTATTTGGGCGACAGACCAGACGGTAGCCATGGAGACGCTAGGCAAGAGGGCCTAGTTACGCAGATGTGGAATACTGGGACTTAAGCCTTCGCCGGAAGGGATTGTACAAATGGGTTCGCGTGGGAATTACGTCACCGGAAGTATATATGGTACCGGGACGAATAGCAACCGCTAATGAGGGGCGTGCATATAACGTGAAAATGAATTCGCGGAAGTATTAATGCCGGACACTAAACTGTACCGGAAGGACTCGGCTAGATATAGCTTTGAGATATAATGAATTGCATTAATTGAATGTTGTTTAACGGCTCATCAACACAGTATAGGTTATTTAGAGCCGCCCCAGAGAGAGGGGAAGGATACATAGGAATCCGGAAACCTGCCCTACTCTTATTATCGAATAGATTCCTATGTTTTTTTAACGTGCTCGGAGGATAGACCGATACACGACAGGGTTCCGGAAATACGGTTGCCCGACGCCCCGGGCAAGTGGATTTTGTGTGCGGGCAAGTGACCTTCGCAAATCTGGTTGCCCGCCACTTGCCCAACGGACATTTCCATTCCAGAACAAATCAAGTGACAAACTAGCCATATCAGAATTTCATTTTGATAACTGAATAAAACTTTCCGCTGTTTTTCGCCGCTAGCGATTGTTAATAAGATCAAACAACTTTCGGTACAAATCAACAATCTCGCCCCAGGCAGCTTAATTTGTGGCATTATTTCAATAAACAACCTAATTAACCCACACGCGCATTTCACACCGTTTGAAAACAACAATCCTGACACGACCGTCAGACGTGTGTCCATCGGCCAATGAAATCGCGGCAATTTATATGTCCGTGACCTTCCAACCATAAATTCAGAAATCTCTGAACGTCATTTGGACCTTCCACCAATCAAATCAGAAAACTTTTCTTAATTTGCAAATTTAATGTGTCAAAATAATGACTGACAGACCCACGTGACGTTATGTTTTTGTTTAGATAATTTTGCCGAAGATTTTTTCACATTTCTTTTACTAGAAGCACTCGTTTACCAATGCGCTTTTATGATGTATTTGGTGTATTTCATTGATATAATCTGTAATTAAACGTGTATGGAAGTGCATTACTACACAAATAAGTTACATAACATAGCGATAATTGCATGTCATGGGTTTTTCGCGATTTCAAAACCAATCACGGAACTTTTTCTCAAGTTCTGAACTTTCGCTTTTGATAAATAAGGTTACTGCTACTACTTCTTAAACAATTCCTAGGGAACCCCTATTCATGCCTCTTGCTTTCATATAATTCCCTTTAGTTAAAATACAAAGCCGTAGGAATGTTACCATGGTTGCAGAAATTGGGGGCCAAGTGAATATTTTTAATAACGTTTTTGTCTTGTTTCTTTGCTTGTCGCACATTTAAATGAATACAATAGCTTCTTTTTTTCTGTCAACTGGTTAATTGTACACAATGTGACATTAAAAGTTCCATTCACTAGCTGCCAAGCATTATTTTTGGATGGTCATCAAAAATGATGGCGTTGTGTGTGTGGTGTATGGTGGGGTGGAAGGGCGGAATAAAATGAGGTTGTATACTGTCTCATCATTTATGATTTAAGTAACACAAAGATGTAATAGACAAAAAAGAAGAAAATGCAACCATTTGATTTTTTTATATGAATAAATACAATGTATTAACTAATTCATAAAATACATTCTCCCTTCCTTTTCTAAGTATAATAGTCCAAATTATGCGGCGGTCCGTCCCGTTTAACACGAATAATGGTCAGCGCCAATTTTTGGGGCATTTAAGTGTTCTTAAATGTGGGGCAAGTGACATTATGGGCAGGGCAAGTGACATTATGGGCAGGGCAAGTGACATTATGGGCAGGGCAAGTGACTTTTGAAACTCCACTTGCCCTGGGCAAGTGGATTTTCAAAATATTTCCAGAACCCTGCACGGGACCGCCCGGTTTACGTCCCCATCCGACGGACCTGATATAAAATAGATGTGATATAGTATACATATATCATAAGTACAGATATATAAAATAGCGGTGATATAGTATACATATATCATAAATACAGATATTCAGTCTGATTAAAACCGAACAGTTTAATGTGTACTTAAGTGAATAGGGATTCTATCTATCGTGTATTGAAATTCGTTTAAAATGCTTTAAAAACGTTTGATATTTCTACTTTGTCATTTATATTCATTTGTAATTAAAATATCCCTTAGTCCATCTTGCTACACACCCGCAACCTCTGAAATCCCACATATATATATATTGACAGAAATATAAATAACATGATTTTTTTTAATTTGATTTCCCCCCCCCCCCCCACCCTAAACAACCCCCTGTGAGCCTACTAAACCCAGGTTGTTATATAACTTTGAGATCAGCCCCACAACATTTTCTTAGTATTTAGTCTGATGTCCTAGTCGTTATCTAGTTAGTTATGTACAGGTCTAAACACCTCACTATCTGTACTGAAGGAATGGGTCTGGTATATAAAGTTCAAAGAACAAACACTTGGTTAAATCAGGTTATATACATATACCAGTAGAAGTGCACGTTTTTTTTATTTTGTGTTTATTTCTAAAATCGATTGTAGTGTTATGTACATGTAAGAAATTATCCATATTCCCTATAAATCTGGTGACCGATCAAATTCATGTATTGAAAAAACTAAAATCGGAATTATGCAATCGATCTTGGAGACATTTTAATTAAGAAATAATAAATACGTACCTGTATTTTATTGGTGAATAAAATACAGTTAGGAGTTCGGATGCGTAATTATTAAATCACGAGTGCATTAGCATCCGAACGACTAACTGTATTTTATTCACTGCTAAAATACAGGTACGTATTTATTATTTTGATTCTAACACAACAATAACCCCATTGTTTACGCTATTGTTGGGGCACTATATATTATCTCGGAGGTCAAGGTTACAATGAGGCTGCTATGTTTACAGGCTGTTCCATTGGGCGCCCCCGTATGCAAAGTTCTGCGTGGTACAATATGTTTAAATACACTAGTAGTCACGTGACAAACAATCAAGTTATTGCTTACGTCATATAACGTTCTCAGCTTGTTCAAGATGCTTATTAATGTTATGTATACTGATGCATATGATGGGTTTATAGTGTGTGTGTGTTGGTGGGGTAAGGTTTAGGAGCATGGCAAATTTGTTGTAATTAACATTTCATTAAAATTACTGTTGCGTTTGTCTTCGTGGAGTATATTTACCAAGTGACGTCATGTAACGTGGCACTTCCAACGGATGAAATATATGCGGTGAATTAATGGAACAGCCGTATTTTATCGCAGAATAACATACAGATGTTTCTCTTCTTTGTGTATATGAAAGACTGCGCGGGTCGTGTTAGAATTAAAAATAAACACAAAATAAAAATACTTGCGCTTTTAATAGCATTAAGTATATATATATATATATATACATATATACCCCCTTTTTTTAGGATTTTTTTTATATTTTTATTTTATTTCTCCAAGTTACTCCTGGGAGTAAAGGAGTATGCCAAGCTACGCCACCAAAGGATATTTGAAGCAAGTATTTACACAAAAGATATTTACAAACTTATTTACAACTTTACAAAAGTGTTTAAACTATAAAACAACTATCAGGCATTAAGTTCAGATATTAATTCAGAAATCGTAATAGTGTTGCATTAATAAATACTATACACAGAGATAAATAATAATAAATAATGGTTGTGAGGGCGTAGATAAGGTTCAGGCATGTATCATTTACTGACTTTCAAGGTAGTCTTAAACAATATCTGAATTTAATCTTTACCATCTGACCCCAATAAAAATGTAAGATAATATTTTAACGCTTAGCCTGCTATGAATGTATAATGGACTGTTCTTTCTTTAAATTTAGACCATTCCATTTAAGTTACAAAGGAGTGTTTTGGAAAAATGACTGATGAGCAGCCGGACATTGAACTCGCAGGCTGATCTGGGTTTAGAATGGATGCAAAGGCAATTGTAGTCACCCTTGGCATGAGGCTAAGGGTTAATACTGGATCATTTTACGTTTGTAAACATGCAGCATTCAATTCAATAATGAAAGTTGCTGCAAACCAGCTTAATGATGACTTTGGAGGGGCAGTCAACAAGTTTGTGGTAAAAATGCTACTGAATTTAATGTTGTTTTTAAATCCTTAACCCGCTAAGCACAACTATAACGGCCTTTGCATCCATTGTAAACCCAGATCAGCCAGCTGATCAGTCATGTTCCCCAAAACACCCCTTTGTCACATAAATGGAATAGTCTTAATTGAAAGAAAGAACAGTCCATTATATATATGTAGCAGGTTAAGGGTTAATGGCTCAGGTTATTTAGAGCCACCCACAGAGAGTGGGAGGATACATAGGAATCTGGGCACCTGCCCTACTCTTACTAACAGATAATTCCTTATAATGGTCCTTTAAAATGCTCGGAAGATACACTCCAATACTTGGGACCATCTGGTTTACATCCCCATCTGACCGGCGAGGCTAAGGAGGTGTATTGCCCAAGAACACAGTGGCATTGGTGAGGCTTGAACCCGGCTCCTACTGGTGCATTATCCACTGGGCCACACCAGCCAGCCCCGGGTCCTACTGTTGCACTATCCACTGGGCCACACCAGCCAGCCCCGGGTCCTACTGTTGCACTATCCACTGGGCCACACCAGCCAGCCCCGGGTCCTACTGTTGCACTATCCACTGGGCCACACCAGCCAGCCCCGGGTCCTACTGTTGCACTATCCACTGGGCCAAACCAGCCAGCCCCGGGTCCTACTGTTGCACTATCCACTGGGCCACACCAGCCAGCCCCAAACAAATTCTACTTTTTGATAGTTACACTTGAGAGACAATGATTAATCCCCTCCCAAAGACACTTAATAACCAATTATAAAGAGATTATATTTAACTGCTGGATTTGATTATAGGGACATTCTTCACGAGATGGTAGGTGTGTGGTTATTTTCATGAATAAGCATTTTAAATTACTTAGTATATGATTTTTACCAAAATCTTTTGTTTTATTGAACATTATCGGCAGATGACGTCAACATCAGCAACACTTTACTGACGGGATAACTCAGTGCCACAGTTAGTTATTTTTGTGGTCAGAGTTAGTTATAAATATTAAGCAATTATAAATAATAAATATTCTTTCACTGAAAAATCCCGATCTTTCACCCATAAAAATGTAACATAAAGATTTATTTTTTTATATCGAAATATAAATTTACAGTTAATCATATAATCACAGGCACTGACATGCATAGCACAAAATGTTTGGACTTATGAACATCTAAGTATAAAACATTTAATGTTACTCTAAGGTCTGTCCCTTAAAGATGTCTTTCTTAAGGGGCTAGATAGGTTTATAAGAATAATCTTGGTATATAATGTTATCTTATACATGGAAAGATGGTCCGCAACGTGATTAACAGAAAATAGTACCTGACTGTTAATTAACCTCATAATGGTTTGCTTGTTTGTTTGTTTGTATTGTGTTTTACGTCACTTTCAACATACGTCAGCTTATACATGAATGTCAATTTTTTGTGGAAGGCAGACCATCCATTTAATCCGCCATCCATAAGAATCCACACTTCCTCACTAACAAGTTGAGCTCCCGGTGGGTTTCGAACCCGCAGCGGTGAGAGGCGAAGGTTTACATCGCAACGTCAATAATCATTCGGCCACGGAGACACTAGATTAGCAATTAAATGACATGGTAAATCACAGTGGACCGACAGATGCCAGATGTTCAGCTATTTGTCACAATTAGTTAAGCGTACATGTAATTAAACACATGGGTAACAAGTATATGCAGGACTTCATTCCACAGAAGTTTACAGAAATTATAAGTTTTGTTATTTTTTCAATGTAAAGGGAGGTATTTACACATTTAAAACTTTGGTTTAGTATTTCCTTATAACGGTAAGGTTATTATCAGTTATTTTGATTTTTTCATAGTTATTTTGATGTTTTCATCAATATAAGCATTGAACATATTTTATAAAACAAAATGTTACCATTTTCTTCATAGTATTTCTATGCTTTCATTTATAGTTTACTAAATGGGAGATAACTCTAATAGTTCCATTGGATCATGAATGAGAAATGTGTAAAAAAGAAAATTACATGTCATGCAAATGTTTTCAAATACTTCACAGAAAATAACAGTTCATGTCAAATGGGATTTACCATGTTATTTCATTACTAAGTCTTTTTTATTCAGCTTAAAGTGCAACTTAGCTTCTCAAAGTGAAATTTCGTACCCAATAAAACCATTGTAATACACAAAAGCCAGGCAAACAATAGTAAATCAGATCTGTGCAAAAATAACAAACATTGCAACAATGGGGAACAAGCAGCTTGTACATTTACTGTAAACACCATTGATTTCCAATTTATCCACACTTCTTGATCACATTTACAAAGTGTCAATAACCTCTGCACATGCTTCACGCTGCCAAAATATGATCAGCGGCACACATTCAAAGGTATCAGAATGTAAACCCTGAAAACAGGGCCAATGAACAAATCTCTCTCTTGATCATGGAATTGAAAAACTCAGTATTGATATATTGCCAAACTACGTCATTTAAAGACAGAAAACAGAACATGATATTAAACATTGAAAAAAAGACTTCAATAACATGTACTGAAAAGAAAAGAAAACGCATAATCAACCTAGTAATGTGTCCATGGGACACGGATGCCCCCACTGAAATCAGTGTAAAACGTAACATTTGACGAAAAAAGGGGCCGTAACTCTGGTAATACAGGCTCGATTTGGCGCCAAATCGATATGCACATTTTTATATCATAGGTTACAAGCATCATGTAAAGTTTGAAAAGGAACAGAGGAGACAGACACACAAGATATTTTAACATAAAATTTGACGAAAAAAAGGCCATAAGTCCGGTAATACTAGGTCGATTTTGATGCCAACATAATATGCACATCTTGACATCATAGGTAAGTATCCTGTAAAGTTTCAAAGCAATCGGTTAAAAAGTGTGGGAGGAGACAGACACACAAACTTTTCGGGATAGACGGAAAGATGTACGTAAGGAAGGACGGATGGATGGACATGGTCAACGCTTGATGCCCTCACCATTCGATGGGGGGGACATAAAAATTGTCTATACTACACTATTATATACACCCAATTCCACGTAATATTCCATATATATTTCCTTGGATGGTAATGAATTAAGTATCAACAATTTGTGATGTAGATGGACAGAAGGTAATCAGTTGTTACGTGTACATGAAGTTTGGGAACACTCAATTCGAAAATGTTTGTTCATTTTTGTTTGTAGACGGGTGTTCTGCAGAACACGTGTCACCTGTCAGCGCTTTGTCAGTAAAACAAGGTTTTTTGGACCCAGATAAATGACCTTGACAAACAGGCCTGAGTGTTTTCGTGAAGAGAACAATGAGTATTTAACCCATATAATGACCTTCAGTGTGACCTTGACCTTTATATTTTAGTATGGTCATGTCGATGTTGTCATGATGAGTTATATATTGCAAGTTTGATGAAGAAATATCAAAAAATGAGAAAGTTATAGCCAACGTTAAGTTTTCGTGACGGACGGACGGACGGACGGACGGACGACAAAGTGATCCCTATTTATCGCATTTTTCTTCGAAAAGGAGAAACAAAATTGTGTCAAACAAGGAGCCATAATTCTGAAATAGGCAATCAGTGATGGGTGAATGTAGAGGGACATAAGGGGTGAATGTAGAGGGACATAAGTCATCAGTTGTTATGTGTACATGAAGCTCGGGAACAATCAATTTGAAAATGTTTGAGAGAAAATGTATTAACAGGTCATTATACAATATTAGAGTGAAAGATTCTAAGTCAAACAAAGAGCCATAATTCTGTAATAAATTAGGCAATCAATGATGGGTGAATGTAGAGGGACATAAGGGGTGAATGTAGAGGGACATAAGTCATCAGTTGTTATGTGTACATGAAGCTAGGGAACAATCAATACGAAAATGTTTGAGAAAAAATGTATTCAACAGGTCATTAAATACAATATTAGAGTGGAAAATTTCAAGTCAAACAAAGAGCCATAATTCTGTAATAAATTAGGCAATCAATGATGGGTGATGTACAGGGCTATAAGGTCATCAGGTGTTACGTGTACATGAAGTTTGGGAACAATCAATTCAAAAATATTGAGAAAAATTGGGTTAACATGTCATTAGACAATATTAGTTAGAGTGGAACATTCTAACTCAAACAAAGGGCCATAATTCTAGAATAAATTAGGCAATCAATGATGGGTGATGTACAGGGACATAAGGTCATCAGTTGTTATGTGTATATAAAGTTTGGGAACAACCAATTCAAAAATATTTGAGAAAAATTGTGTTAACATGTCACAAAGGGCCATATAATTCTGTATTAAATTAAGCAATCAATGATAGGTGATGTACAGGGACATAAGGTTATCAGTTGTTATGTGATTTTTGGGAACAATCCATTCAAAAGTGTTTGAGATATGCAAATATTAAAAATGTGTAACGCGATGCAACGTTGAGGACAACGTGATTCCTATATAGCCACCACTTCACTTTGTGAAAGCGGGGGTATAAGTCAATATTGTTAACACTTTTAAAATACCATTATGATATACTCCCATTTACCATATTTCCCCTAATAGTAGTGTCTGGGCGTGCAAACTGCCACGATATACTCCCATTTACCGTATTACCCCTAATAGTAGTGTCTGGGCATGCAAACTGCCACAATATACTCCCATTTACTGTATTTCCCCTAATAGTAGTGTCTGGGCGTGCAAACTGCCACGATATACTCCCATTTACCGTATTACCCCTAATAGTAGTGTCTGGGCGTGCAAACTGCCACGATATACTCCCATTTACCATATTTCCCCTAATAGTAGTGTCTGGGCGTGCAAACTGCCACGATATACTCCCATTTACCGTATTACCCCTAATAGTAGTGTCTGGGCGTGCAAACTGCCACGATATACTCCCATTTACCGTATTACCCCTAATAGTAGTGTCTGGGCGTGCAAACTGTCAAGGTCCGGCTCTTATAAAATGCAAATTTACTTTGGTTGAATATTTATTTATTTTATTGTGTGTGGGTGGGGGTGGTCCTTATATGGTTATAGGGCAAATTGAATTGGTGTTTTAAGGCGCACCAACACATGAACAGGTTATATGGCGCCTAAAAGGCATGAACATGCCAGGCTCCGGATCTTCCATGTACATCGAAATAAAATATGGAAAATGGGCCAAGAACCTTCTCACCCTGAACTGCAGAGTTGCTGCAATTCTATCGTAGAAACTCCATTTACGCTGGAGCCACGTTATTGTTTTTCTGCCACTGCTCTTTTGATGCGAGCGAGATAGCACCTGAAACAATGCAGGGATCATGATGAAGACCTTTAATGAACATGAACAAAAAATGATAAAATGAACATGAATTTGGGGGGATTCTACCCCTCTGCCTATCCCTCCAAAGGGATCTGCAGTGGCACTATTCTTTGCCCCGTGACCAAACGGGGCCCCCGAGAACCACACGGGGCTATAGGGCAAATACTATAACCGCTGTCCCATTAATAAATACACATCCATGCTGGGGGTCTGACCAGAAAAAGGCTGACCATGTACACTTGAAGCTGGTAGCTTTGTCCTCTTTTTATTACTTTTACTTTCTGCTGATTTTCCTATAAACACAACTACAATAATCTCTATTTCGGTGAGTGGGCACAAAAGCTTTATTATTATTTTTTATAAGAATGGCCTTTTGCCAAAGAAGTTATGGTTGTGCGATTTTGCAACCACAATATTATTTCCAGATGACAGTATTTGGATGGTGTTTCACAATAAATCAATCTAGTAAAACATATCCTACAACAGCAGGATGGTAATTACGAGAGGTGTTCGACTTATAACATAACACTTTCGTTTTGTAACTGTATCAAATATATTGATATTCTCCACAAATATGTTTATTTTAATGTCAAGTCTAATGATTCCTTCTGTATAAAACATCTTGACAAATTTTATGTGCTTCCTAATTTTGCAGCATCCGTATTTTTGAATAAGGGTAGAGAATGATGTTTTGAAGCAAAAATCTTCAAATATAAAAATAACTGCAATAGTTAAAAATAAAATGCTTGTAAATTGTCGTTAAAGGTAATAGTAGTCTGATATGCCCATGTCTGAGGGTAAACATTTAGAATATGCATTTTTTTTGCTATTCATCGGTTTTCAAGATTTCAACAAAAATTAACATGAAATCTGACTGAAAATGATTGAATTTTTGAAAACTTCTAGTTCGAAACATCTGCTGCAGGCTTTGTTATGATTTCCTCCTCTTCCAAAAAATAAGTTTCATTACTTTCTTATAGGAAAACAAGAAAAAATATATAACTTAAGATTTAGGGGCAATACACACACATTTGGAAAAAAAATATTTATGACCAAAGATATCTTTATATGGCATGTGATAATACAGCAAAAATAACTATTCATTTTTTGTCGTACAAAATATGAATTAAATGATTATTTTGGTTAATTTATAAAATCATCGCTAACATACCAGCATACCAGCAAACTGTCCTATCGTTTTTTAATTTCTTAATATTGCGATAAAATTCGAACTTTTAATTCAACATTTATGTTTTTGTCTTAAAATAAAACATACGATCACATTTAAATTGCAAACACAGTTTTAAACAACTATGATATGCATTTTGTGGAATTATTTGATTTAAGGTATAACTCTATTGCAATAGAAACAGATAGATTATGCTTAAAATTGGAAAATAGCATTGCCTAATTCAAAATGTAATTTAAAACAAACCGTGTGAAATTGTAGATTATTTTTAAATGTATACCTTCTAAATGACAGTTTCACATAATTAAATCACGAATTTTCTACGATAATCACTTCCGCTGAAAAATAGCATCTTAAACAAAAGTGTTACATTATAAGTTGAACACCTCTCGTATTGACAGGAAAAAATAAACAGGGTCATTAAAAATCAAAGTACTGCTTACTGAATGGTGAAAACATTAGTACGCAAATGGTGTTAAGATTAAAGAGATTGCATAAATGTTTATGAATGTTTTTGGCGAAGTGATTCTTGTTAAATGTTATAGATCTCTCAAGCCGAGGCGTCCTTATCCACTGAGCAAGAGACCGCTGAATCCTCACCTGTAGTTCATGATTAAGGGTTGTATGAAGTGGCAAGTTATTGTTTGAGATAGTTGGTTAAAATCTTTCTCTTTTTAAGAAGTCGCCATTAACTTGTATTTTTTAAAATGTATTTTTAGCTGTGGCGGCCATTTTTAATTTCCGGCCAACCTGATTTTTACTAAGAACCAACTATACATCAAGAGCAACATTCCTGTAAAGTGTCATGAAAATCCATAGAGTATTTTCAGACTAATCGCCACAAGTTTATCCTATATATCTCTAAGTAGATGAAGATGGCCGCTGGTGGCCATGTTTGACATCAAATCAAAATGAATTTTGTGTAGGACCAACTACATGTCATGCCAGTCATTTTAATATAGGCTCCAAAGCAATATTACTTCTGGTCTTTGATATTGAATATTTCGCTTTTTTACTTTTTAATAATACCCATGTGATTAGAATCAAACAATAAGGTTCTATTTTCCTTTATTTTCCTTTTATTATCCATTGCATCATACAGCAAAAACAATATTATTGTCTTTTACATTTTTAGGATTGCGCCGCAAATCACGTCAAAAAACGTAAAGGGTCCCGCAAATTAAACCATCCAAAACCGGTGTGCGTTCCCGGTGTTATTTAGCAGCAGTTTCAAATACAAACATTACAAGCGTCGCAAAAATCCAGACAAATCTTTGGACTGAGATACTGCGTTCAGTAAAATAGGTCTGGTTTTGAAAAATATGGTAACATCTGCATGGTGCGCTAAAACGGTGTATCTGGTCTATGAGCGATAGCACATGGCTTAAAACGGTATTACCGTTTTCGCCAAAAAAGCTTTAAGACTGGTGCGATGGCTGCCCTACTTTAACTGGATATTGTCATGTCATTTCAAGATGGGTGCCATGGTAGCCATATGTTAGGGTTAACTGGATCATACATTTGGAGCCATGTATTTGTGCAATTTAAAGTAATAAATAATTCCTACAGCAGCTTATTCTTGGAAATACTGAAACAAACAAGGAAGTATAATGGGTCATAAAAAAGATAATCAGGCCCATGGTATAACATTTTGCAATGTGCTATATAATTGGGCACTTGATTTTATTAGATACCATATTACACTCAATAGAAGAGCCCGGGCACTATGCACAGATACCATATTACACTCAATAGAAGAGCCCGGGCACTATGCACAGATACCATATTACACTCAATAGAAGAGCCCGGGCACTATGCACAGATACCATATTACACTCAATAGAAGAGCCCGGGCACTATGCACAGATACCATATTACACTCAATGGAAGAGCCCGGGCACTATGCAAAATGCCAAGGAGGCCCTCTTATAAAAATATAAAGAAAAAAATGAATTTTGAAGATCCTTCATTTTATTTTATTTATTTTTAAAATGTAAAAAAATAAAATAAAAAAATAAAAAAAAGATCTGAAAAATCTATTTTTTTTTTTAACATTTATTTATTTATTTATTATTCTATTTTTTTACTCTTTTTGTTATGGGGGGTGGGGGTTGGGGAAGGGGCTACTGTTAGTGGAGGTGTTATTATTAAGGGAAATATGGTAATGCAAGACAGTCAAATGCTTATTGCATTAAATGATTTATAGATTTATAAATATGGTCCAAATGGTAACATCAAAAGCAACTTTGCAACTTTGGTTGACCATGTCTAAATGCTGATTTCCGGTTTTTAACCCATGGTCTTAGCAGCTATAAAGGAAACTTTGAAAAAGAATGAATAAAACAAAGCTATTTAAATTAAATTGTCTAATGACTCATCAACACATTCTTTAGGTTCTTTTGAGCTAAAAACACATAGACATCTTGGAATTCCTTCCCTACTCTTACTAGAGAATAGATTCCTATGGTTCTTTAATGTGCTTGTTCAGGATACATGTAATTGACTGGGCCTCAGCCCCTGCACCTTCAGAATACATGTAATTGACTGGGACTCGGCCACTGCACCTTCAGAATACATGTAACTGACTGGGCCTCGGCCCTGCACCTACTGTCAAATTTTACACGTAGGTTTATACTGGCGCATTTATAGTTACTGCTAATTCTGTTAAAATTCAGTTCAAATACTTACTGCTAATTCTGCTAAAATTCAGTTCAAATACAAAACAAACTGATTTTATCTGTCATATAAAAAGACAAAATCTCACTTAAAATAAAGGTTAAAACATTTGTTCTGTTTTTATTTCCATCAACCCTGTTTGTTAATGATCTCATGTAAACACAGTTCATCAGCCCTGGAATAAGGTGTTGATTCATTTATAGTTACTGCTAATTCTGCTAAAATTCAGTTCAAATACTTACTGCTAATTCTGCTAAAATTCAGTTCAAATACAAAACAAACTGATGATCTCACGTCAACACAGTTCATCAGCCCTGGAATAAGGTGTTGATTCAACCTATGTTACCAGCCTCAGGCAGAAGATGAGGAGAAAAGCTCACATTTAATGTGTTTGATACTGTGAAACTTAACATAATAATCTACTTAAAATAATTATCAGATTTATGGAGAACATTAACAGAGAATGAATGATAATAAACTGGTGATTATGAGGGGGCCTTGACATAATACTCAAGGATTGGTTAGGATAAATAAACAATACTAACATGGCCAAAGAAAATAGGTTAGGTCGGGCAGAAAGTCTTTTTTATTGTACAAAATATATAAGAATTACATGGTTAGTAACTTCGAATATCAGAATTTACCTGAAAAACAATGGAAATGTACAGTTTACGTCTGCTGCCGTCAAAATACAAAGGAAGGGTAGTTTATCAGGGGAAGTAACTTTGGCAAAAACGTTTTCGGCATTTAAGTATATTTAATATCGATAATAAATGTAAAATGGTTTTCTTTTGATAAATGTATTGCATTTCCAAATTGATAAGCATAATACTATTGTGTATTTTTGTAGTTTAAATGGCTGATTCCTGACTTTTTAAGTCATCGCATAATAGCGTGTGTAGCCAATAGCATAATACAGCAGTTGGGCAGAAAATATTAGGTTAGTAGACAGTAGCTGTATTTGTATAGTAGAAACATTAGTTGCATGATAAATGTTTATAGAGGCTGTATAGAGAGAAGATCCTGGCTGTCACATTGCTTGCTAACTTGCCATTAAAACACTCTAGGGTAGGGGCTAAAATTAAGTCAGTTACATATATGTTAGCTGAAACCTGGATTTGTTTCCATTGGCCTTACCAAAGAAATGTGAGTCAATGATTGATGTGTTGAAGCACCTTGATCCCTAAATAGGTCATATTGTGCCAGAAATAGGTGTATGGAGAAAAATGTGGCTCTTTCAGGTGTATGTAAAAAATATACTATAATGCTGCTCTTTAAAAATACAACATGGCCAAAATTCTTTCCAATTTCAAAGACTTAAATTCAAAAACATGGTACTAGTCGTTCCCTTGCTTGACATGCCACATATAAAGGCTAGTTCTAGGTCTGGTCAGCCCCAAGACAGTATAATATGACTGGGTGGGGTATCATGTCATGTGCCAATGGCGTGGGTAGGGCCAGTGTGGCAGCAATGATTGATTATTAAAAGTGATATAAAACCACATGTGGAGAAGAAGAAATCCTTGAGAAATGTCAATATTGATATATCATTATTATGGACCGATCCCAGTATACTGTGTAAATAGGACAATGGCAAGTTCATTATGACATGTTGGATCGTTGGAACTTACCCTATACTACTTGAAATGGAAGTCATCAGGGTAATAAGAAATGCAATATTTTCTCTAATCAAATTTACCCGAGTAGAAAAATGGTCTATGGTAAGTTTCCTGCTCAGACATCTATCTACGCGCAGACCATCTATGTCCATTCTTACATCTATGGTAAGTTTCCTGCTCAAGATATCAATATTCATCTTTACATCTATGATGTCCAGCTCAGACATCTATCTATGTCTGTTTTTACGTCTTTGGTCGGTTTCATGCTCAAGATATCACTATCCGCTTTATATCCACAGTAAAGTTCCTGCTAAACATATCAATGTCCGCTTTTACATCTTTGGTAAGTTTCCTGCTCAATATATCAATGTTCACGTTTACATCTTTGGTAAGTTTCCTGCTCAATATATCAATGTTCACTTTTACATCTTGGGTAAGTTTCAAAAAATGTCATGCATGCTGGTAATACATCAGCAGTTACAGCAAAAGCCCATAAGCATTTTTCTAATATATCTTAATTACACCCATTACATTTACATTTAAGGCAACACATATTAGTTACATGTTGTTGTTGTTGTTGTTGCTGTTGTTGTTGTTGTTACATGAAATGCCCATGAGCATTTTTACTATTACATAAAATGTTTCAAAGGTGTGAAAATCAAGATAAATGTCTGTCAAATCAAGATAAATTAACATGACACCAGTACTTCGGTATCTCCGCCCTATTGTTGATGTCGGAGTATACTGACAATAGGTTATATTATAATACAGTTGCACATGCTTTATTACACTGTTGCACGTGCTATTGTTTGTCAGAGGTATAGTATATTGGTTTGATTGATTAAAATGGATAAATGATTGATCACTGGCGACATGTTAATTGCTTACTGAAGAGAAAAAACATCATTTCTTTATGCTGTTTAACTCAGGTTTACAAATCTTTTTTTTTTAAAGAGAGGGGAATAACTCTCTCTGGTAACAGTTTTTTTAAAGTTAGTTTAAAATTATTTTACACTGTCAGATTGGGAAACCTGTTCTTTCAACTGATATTAATCCCTCAAGATGGCTTCCTGGGTAGAACCAGTATTAAATCAATGTGAATTAATTACAATATCACACCAATATAAAGTTTGACTTCTAAACCCACCTACCAGATTATTGTGTCAATTTCTGTCAATGCATCAAACAAGAGGCTGTGGTGGCATACACTATTCATGTTATAGTGCTATCAAAAAAGCTATTATATATCATGTTATAAAAATTAGTTTACTTCAATTAATTTTTTGATCACATAATAATAACTTTGTTTGTCTGCAATTAATAATACAGTCTCCCCCACAAGATACAAAATCAGCCCGGATCGGGGCCAGAGATATAATCTTGATACAGTTACAATCTCACCAGGTAGCAGCCTTTTAATGACCCCTAACAAATTAACTGCAATAAAAGTAGCCAGTGCTAATGTGGAACAGCTGGCATATCTGAGAGGCTCATTCTGCAGCAATAAGATCGAGTATAAATGGACACTATCATGAAATAAAACAATGTACTTGATGAAAATTCAGTTTATTTTATATATAGTGTTACTAGCATAGACTTATTTAATACAAATGGAAATTGTATCAGTTGCTGTAAAATGAGATAAATATTGTTTTACTTACTAATAGTATACAACAACTTAGATTGTATTTTTAATAATTGTATTTTGCTGTCAAATCTTTGACAGTTCTCAGTAATTATAACATTATTAAAAATAAGTACACTTTGTAGTAATATAGTATAAATCTATTGATGTACATAATGTGCATGCATATTTAGAAACTCTCATTATCACATCAATATATATACTTAAAACCCTCATTTCACCACATCAATATATATAACCCTCATTTAACCACATCAATATAATTATATACTTGAGGGCTTAAAACAAACATCAGAAACAACAGATTATATCAAAGTTTAAAGGGACACACGGCAATCTTCTTTTTTTTAAACTCGCGGTGTACCATTAGTTTTCCTACATTACTTGCATTTGTTCAATTATTAATATTAATTATGAGAAGATTGCAAATCACTAACTGTTGATTATATTGTACCAATAATATATTTTAACCTATGAAAATATAAAAAGATAAATTGTAAACTCAAAATTGTATTGACTGATATGCAAGCAGGTTTAAAGTCAAATGATTCTTTATTACTAAATTGAATCGCTAATTTTAATTTTTGATAAAAACTCAACAAGATTGCCATGTGTCCCTTTAATATCTTATATTAAAATCAGTTGTGGGTATAAAACATTTCATATTCACTTCATCAAATGAAACTCTCAAAATTGATTATTGAGAAAAACGTTTTTTAATAAGTGTTTTTGACATTTTAAAAGATCGAGACCTTAGTTTAACTGTTGCATGTAAATGATATTGAAACTATATACACGAGGTGTTTTTAAGCTCAATGAATATATGTTTGTTTGCTATTGTCACATTTTACAAACTATTCTGTATTCTATAGATATGACTTGTTGAAGTGTTAAATAAAGCAATCACAATTAAAGTTACATTTTCGAATATTTTAGTTATGATCACATGTAAAACGCTCAATTTAATCATCTAATCAAGATTCTGGGTAAGTGAAAGAAGACAATGTGACACACACTATACATGTATCTATAATGTATCTGCATGGGCGGATCTAAGATGTTCCATTTGTTGGAGGATATGAATTGATAAGTGTTAAAATAGGTATAGCAATGCACTAATGAAGATTGTGGGCAATTGTAACGAAAAACAACTCAACTATACATCAACTATACATGCATCTGTGCCCTGTATATGTATCTACAGGGGGCGTATATTAAGGATTTGCAATTTCCTTGTGGCGGGGCCTGGGGGTATTTTGAGGAAATGGGATGCGGGTCCTTTATCTTTACACGTCCCGTAACAATGACATGTTATGTTATATTACATCTAAGTAATTGGTCATTTCATCGTATCGACTTTGGTGTCGATGTTAAGGGGCGTTTTCTTCGTAATCCTCTTTGCGGTGTTGTGTCAAGCTGACGTTTTTTTGAAGAGGCTTTGACTGGTGCAAAACATGGCAATTCTTCAAAACTCTCAAAATGACTTTCCTGCCCAAAGTTATACTCTATCTCATTTGAAGAGTTTTTGAAAAGGCAGTTACTTTTCAAGAAATTGGGAGTTACTGCGTCATGTATCCCAACAGTTATAAGATACACTATTTGTAAGTGTACAAGTTCACCAAGTCGCTCGATTGCAGATTCAGGCGGTAGCCATTTTCTTGGGTCATTGGTTCGAAAACCACCTTTTGCAGATTTCACTTCTGTCTTTTCAATTGTCAGTGCTCTGATATCTTGATACGACATTATGGAGCTCTGGTATTTTTTGGGACAGTATATAGTTTTGAAAAGCTGTGTAAAGTATTTCTGGTTTAGTAGAACTTTTGCTCCGTCAAATATAAAGAGGTTTTCCCTGAAGGTTTGATCCACTCGTGAAAAATGTCAAATTGCTGAAGTGAGAGAGGCTTAATATGTGTGGATTTGTAACACGAATCACAAAGACTTGCTTCCCCAAATTCACCATCATTTTCATCACGTTCCTCTTCTGCCTTCCATTTGTATAATATGCCATCTAAATTATTTGTCTCAATTTCATCACGCAGATGAAACCTGGCTGGGTATTGCCCATTTAAAAACGGTTTTAGGCTCTCTTCAAGTAGAATGTACGCATATTCAATGTGTACATTATGTTTTCGCACAACATAATAATATGCTCTTTTGAATAAATCTGTAACATCATATTCTAAATTTGGTGTCGTTACCGCAATCACTATTTGAATGGTATTCTGTATTTTTGAGTTTATGGTATCAAATGAAATCACCGACAGCACCGTTTCATTACAATACTGTTGCAAAAGGGAAAGAAGTTCTTCATCCAAAATGTATGGAATGTGTTTTTTGGCTGCATTTATTTCTACCCTGTTAATTGCCTCAGCAGATGATATTCTTTTGGACCTCTCCTTCAGCTCACTGCAGGCTATCGTCAACCACTTTTCACTACATTCTTTAAAAGACAATATGGCTTGAAATTTTGAAAATTTTAATGCAATAATTTCTTCAAAATCATAAGACAGATAGTCATCGGACTTGGAAAAATGATTCTCAAACCAGCATATCTTTTTCCATTCATCATTTGTAAAGTGTGGTTTGTGTTCAACAACTAAGGTCTTTATGTTTGCTTCATCAAATACCAATTTTTGGATATGAAATTCAATAATATAAAACTGTGTTTTAGCTAAGAGCTTGTACAGTTCAAAAGATGAAGAAACATCTTCAGTTTCACGTTCAGTTAAAAGCTCACATTGCACTTTATTTACAATAAGTCTGCATGCTTCTAATGAGTCTGCATTATGAAAACAATATCTCAATACTGATCTAACTTGAATTGCTTGCACGCCATTTACTGTTTTAATTCCTCCCTTGTAACTTTGTAATGCACGCTTCACATTCGAAATCTTGGTCTGTGGATTTTTATTTTTAAGAAATGTAAAAAATACATCAAATGATATATATCTTTCCTCTGAGAATTCTCCCTCTCCTTTAAATATGTTAAATAGCGTAGAAAACTTCATAACCTAGCCGAACCTGAAATAAACATTAGTTATATATGTAAATAAATGTATACTATTTAGACTTAAAGGTATAAACGGCACAATTGCCGTATTTAAATTAAATTAGTTCAATTAATGAAATCACTTAAATTAGCACCTGTCTTTATTAATCCAGACTAAGGATTATGTTGACTTTGAACCTGCTTGCATGTATTTAAATAAAAAGGTAATAACATATGCAGTTTCACTTTTTGTTATATTTCCACGAGAAATATGTAAACTAAGGAAGATGAGGATGTAGATTAAAAAACATCAAGATTGGCATGTGTCCCTTTAAACTGCTTGTATATAATTAAATAAAAAGTAATATAATTGTCTTCCTTAAATATAAGTGATATGCAAAATGATATGTATTCAAACAAAAGTTGTTTTGAACAATTCAAACAATATAATCATTAATCTGTTATGTAGAAAACTTAACGGGAGACCGCGAGTTTGTAAAAGTTCAATATTGCCGTGTATTCCTTTAATGGCATTCATTTAGTAAGAATAAAAAGACAAAAAATACCATATCAATGTACAACAAGTCTTTTACTTCTATCTTAAAAGCAAGACAATTGATTATTCCGATAGATTCTCTGCTAACAATAGTTATTGTGACTTATTCTTACTTATTCTTTTCTTGTGATCTTTTATAAAATTATAATTTTATGACAATTATATAAAAATGAATTCTGTAATGAATATACATAGTGGTTAACAAAAAATTGATTACAAGTAGAAATAAAAACAACACTTAGCCGTATGTGTATGTGTAGACTCATCATTATGTGAACACTAAATATGAACGAGAAACACAAATGTACGCTTTATAACATCTTGTAACTTGTTGTCAGAGATGTAACTATTTACCTCAGATCTCTTCATAATCAAGTCTCAGTATCATCTCATAACACACTAAACTCTGTGGATGCTTTATCAATCAGCAGTAATAAAACATGGCTGGGCAATGCTGTCCAAGCAATTTATCATGGTCATTAACAAGTGTTTATCTGGACAACCTGCTGGGGGAATAACAGTACTGGTAATGTTTATGATAGCAATGAATTTCTGGGTTTTTTGGTCTGATCTGTACCTTGTACGTAGGACTGAATAGTTACTTCTTTATTTATCATTAAGCCTTAGCCTGCTATGAATGTATAATGGACTGTCCTTTCTTTGAATTTGGACCATTCCATTTATGTTACAAAGGGGTGTTTTGGTTAAATGACTGATGAGCAGCCAGACAGTGTAAACCCTGATCAGCCTGTTACTCGCAGGCTGATCTGGGTTTACAGTCTGGCTGCAAAGGCTGTTGATGTCACCCTTAGCAGGCGAAGAGTTAAAGAGACACATGGCAATCTTAAGTTTTATATCAAGCGATCAAATCAGCACCTCAATTTATTAATCTTATATCATTTTGACTTTAAAACTGCTTGCATATATTTAAATAAAAATCTGAGATTAATATATTCAACCTATTACTGGTACAATATAATATATAGTGAGTAATATATGAAAGATATTTGCTTTGAACTATTTTAACTAGAAATCACTGAAGGTGATGAATACCCCTGTTTTTTAGATATAGCTGATGACAGAATGGGCAACATTAATAATAACTAGAAGAATACTTGTCGCCTGCCGTGTGCTCATTTCAGCAAGTACATAATTCTAATGATAAAATTTGAAGACAGGGGGGGTGCACTACTTCATAAATAATGGAGCAGGTTTTTTTCCAGCTGTTAAAGTTTATGAAAAGGGGCATACATCTGCATCGGATAACTGTTAAGGAAGAACTGTATAAAATGTCATGCATAGGTCAATATTTTGCCAAGTTATGAGCTAGGCTAGGTTGCAGGTTAAAGTTTTATGAAAAGGGGCATAACTCTGTCAAAATGAAAGTCAGAGTTATTGGACATGTATCCTTTGATTAAGATAAAGATGTGTTGAAATGAAAGTCAGAGTTATTAGTAACAATATTCTATGTAGAAAGATGAATATGTGTGTGAAGTTTTATGAACAAAGGTCATACACTTTTCAAGTTATGGCCAAGGTTAGGTTGCAGGTTAAAGTGTGACGGACGACGACCAATGATGGACAAAGTGATCCCTAAGTGTCTGCCATGCTACGCAGGTGACACAATAAATGTCTAAAATATACTATCATCACATGAGAACTGTTTGTCAAGTGTAATAACAATCCATGAAAACCTTTGAAGAGAAAGCCACTTGAAGTTCATTATAGAGTGGACAATTTTAAGTCAAACAAAGGGCCATAATTCTGTAATAAATTACGCAAGCAACAATGGGCAATATATAGGGACGTAAGTCCATCAGTTGTTATGTGTATATGTAGTTTGGGAACAATCAATCTGATAATGTTTGAGAACAAATGTGTTACGGGACAATATACAATATTAGGGTTAAAAGTTCTAGGTGAAACAAAGGGCAATCAACAATGAGTGCTGTAGACTGAGGACATATTAAAGTCACCAGCTGAACAAATGTGAGTTATGTAGAAAAAGTAATAGGATGCAGTGAGTTGTTTAAAAAAATCAAGATTGCCATGCATCCCTTTAAACCACAATAAAATAGTTCATAGCCTACACATATACGAAAATACAAATTTTGTCTCTCCCTTTCAAGGTGACACTGTCATATATCAGTCATAAATATATGATATTTGAGTACTAAAAATAATTTACAAGGAGGAAAGCAAATATGATCCTTTTAAAGGGACACATGGCAATCTTGAAGTCTTTATCAAGCAATAAAATTAGACTCGATTTATTAACCGGAATCATTTTGACATTAGATCTGCGTGCATATATTTAAATACAATTTTACGTTTTCAATATTTCTTCGTTATTCTACCATATGTTTGAATATATTATTGGTGAAACGTAATCAACAGTTATTATATGCAAAAACAATTTGCTTTATACTATTCTTATAATTAATATTCATGACTGAACAAATGCAATTTATGTAGAAAAACTAAAGGAACGCCGCAAGTTTTTAAAAACAAAAGGTCAATGATCTTGAAGCTCTACTGATAGGTTTTTGATAGCTAGGTCAACATTCCTGTGAAGTTTCATGAAAATCCATCAAGTAGTTTCATAGGAGTAGTCGCTACAATTTTTCATTATATAACTCTATGTAAACAAAGATGGCCGTTGGCGGCCATGTTTAATGTCAAATCAAAATAATTTTTGACAAGGATCACCATCATGTCATACTGATCATTTTAGAAAAAGTCCCATATCAATATCACTTATATTTTTCAAGAAGTAGTCGCTACAAACTTGTATTTTGAAAATCTATTTTTAGCCATGGTGGCCATCTTGAATTTCCGGCCAACGTGAAATTTTGCTAAGATCAATTAGACATCAAGAGCAACATTCCTGTAAAGTTTCATGAAAATCCGTCGAGTAGTTTCAGAGAAGTAGTCGTTACAAGTTTTTACTATATAACTCTATGTAAACAAAGATGGCCGCTGACAGCCATGTTTAACGTCGAATCAAAACGATTTTCGACAAGGACCAACATCATGACATGCTGATCATTTTAGAAAAAGTCCCATATCAATATCACTTATAGTTTTCAAGAAGTAGTCGCTACAAACTTGTTTTTTGAAAATCTACTTTTAGCCGTGGCGGCCATCTTGAATTTCCGGCCGACCTGAACTTTTGTTAGGATCAATAAGACATCAAGAGCAACATTCGTGTGAAGTTTCATGAAAATCCATCAAGTAGTTTCAGAGGAGTAGTCGCTACAAGTTTTCATTATATAACTCTATGTAAACAAAGATGGCTGCTGGCAGCCATGTTTAACGTCGAATCAAAATAATTTTCGACAAGGATCAACATCATGTCATACTGATCATTTTAGGAAAAGACGCATATCAATATCACTTATAGTTTTCGAGAAGTAGGCGGGCACCTGGGGTCTTCCTCCACCAATGGAAGCTGGAAAGTCGCCATATGACCTTAGCTGTTGGTGCGACTATAAAATCCAATTCAATCAATCAATCAAGAAGTAGGCGCTACAAACTTATATTTTGAAATTTATTTTTAGCCGTGGCAGCCATCTTGAATTTCCAGCCGACCTGAAATTTTGCTAGGATCAACTAGACATCAAGAGCAACATTCCTGTGAAGATTCATGAAAATCCGCCAAGTAGTTTCAGAGGAGTAGTCACTACAAATTTTTACTATACAAACTCTATGTAAACAAAGATGGCCACTGGCGCCCATGTTTAATGTCAAATCAAAATAATTTTTGACAAGGATCAACATCATGTCATACTGATCATTTTAGAAAAAGTCCCATATCAATATCACTTACAGTTTTCAAGAAGTAGTCACTACAAATTTATTTATTTTAAATCTATTTTTGGCCGTGGTGGCCATTTTGAATTTCCGGCCAGCCTGAAATTTTTCTAGGATCAACTAGACATCAAGTGCAACATTCCTGTGAAGTTTCATGAACATCCGTCAAGTAGTTTCAGAGGAGTAGTCGCTACAAATTTTTACTATATAACTTTATGTAAACAAAAATGGCCACTGGCAGTCATGTTTAACTTCGAATAACTTCGAATCAAAATAATGTTCGTCTAGGATCAACATCATGTCATGTTGATCATTTTAGAAAAAGTCCCATATGAATATCACTTATAGTTTTCAAGAAGTAGTCGCTACAAACTTATCTTTTTAAAAATCTATTTTTAGCTGTGGCGGCCATCTTGAATTAGGGCCGACCTGAAATTTTGCTAGGATCAATTAGACATCAAGAGCAACATTCCTGTAAAGTTTCATGAAAATCTGCCAAGTAGTTTCAGAGGAGTAGTCGCTACAAGTTTCTACTATATAACTCTATGTAAACAAAGATGGCCACTGGCAGCCATGTTTAACGTCGAATCAAAACGATTTTTGACAATGACCAACATCATGTCATGCTGATCATTTAAGAAAAAGTCCCATATCAATATCACTTATAGTTTTCAAGAAGTAGTCGCTACAAACTTGTATTTTAAAAATCTATTTTTAGCTTTGGCGGCCATCTTAGATTTCACATCAACATGAATTTTTGCTAGGATCAACTAGACTTCATGGGCAACATTTCTGTAAAGTTTCATGAATATCCATTCTTTAGTTTCAGAGGAGTAGTCGCTACAAATAAAAGTTTACGGACAGACGGACAGACGGACGGACGGACGGACAGACGGACGGACAGACGGACGGACAGACGGACGCCGCACCACGGCATAAGCTCTGCTGATCTCTGATCAGTCGAGCTAAAAATCAAAATTGCCATGTGTCCCTTTAAGCAAGTGATATAGAATTAATACATTGAGATGATAACTTTAACACTTGATGCCTTCTGTTCCTTTAAAGTAACTTTTAAATGGCCACATTTCACAACAAAACCTTTAACGCACAGCGCAAGACTATTGTATCTCCTTCTTCATTCATATGTATTTACATCTTTAACGCACAGCGCAAGACTATTGTATCTCCTTCTTCATTCATATGTATTTACATCTTTAACGCACAGCGCAAGACTATTGTATCTCCTTCTTCATTCATATGTATTTACATCTTTAACGCACAGCGCAAGACTATTGTATCTCCTTCTTCATTCATATGTATTGACATCTTTAACGCACAGCGCAAGACTATTGTATCTCCTTCTTCATTCATATGTATTTACATCGATGTGATGTAATGCACATGGCATACATTTAGCAATACCCATGGTTAAGCAGGTGTCAAAATGACCTTTGAACTCATAATTCAATTAAGGACAATAGTGAGTAGAGATACATAGATTTTACAAGATTAATATACAGACCATAAATCAATCACAACAATCATGTTGGTTACACCTGATCCATAGCTGCTATACAATGTAAGGACTATTGGCAGATCAGGGCCTTTGTTTTTCTCATCGCATGATCAACCCACACTTAGTTATATATAATTAGATTTGTGCTGCAAGAAAAACTTCATTTGAAACTTTGTGACACAGACACGACACAAGTCAGGCAAACTAACTAGAATAAAACACACCTAGATAAGCTACACAGTCCAGACAGCCTCGGGTAACTATACAGTCCAGACAGCTTCAAGTAACTACACAGTCCACAGCTTCAAGTAACTACACAGTCCACAGCTTCAAGTAACTACACAGTCCACAGCTTCAAGTAACTACACAGACCAGACAGCTTCAAGTAACTACACAGACCAGACAGCTTCAAGTAACTACACAGTCCACAGCTTCAAGTAACTACACAGACCAGACAGCTTCAAGTAACTACACAGTCCACAGCTTCAAGTAACTACACAGTCCAAAGCTTCAAGTAACTACACAGACCAGACAGCTTCAAGTAACTACACAGTCCACAGCTTCAAGTAACTACACAGACCAGACAGCTTCAAGTAACTACACAGTCCACAGCTTCAAGTAACTACACAGTCCACAGCTTCAAGTAACTACACAGACCAGACAGCTTCAAGTAACTACACAGACCAGACAGCTTCAAGTAACTACACAGACCAGACAGCTTCAAGTAACTACACAGTCCACAGCTTCAAGTAACTACACAGACCAGACAGCTTCAAGTAACTACACAGTCCACAGCTTCAAGTAACTACACAGACCAGACAGCTTCAAGTAACTGCACAGTCCACAGCTTCAAGTAACTACACAGTCCACAGCTTCAAGTAACTACACAGTCCACAGCTTCAAGTAACTACACAGTCCACAGCTTCAAGTAGTGCAAGATGCTCAAGTATTGCAGAGCAATACACGTCCCCTACCAGGCATTTTTTCAGTAACACTGACCTTGACCTTGACCATAAATGCAATCCCAAACTTGCTTTTCATATACGCCACATATGCACCAAATGTCAGGCCAATGTCTCATTCCGAAGTAAAGTTAATGAGCAGAAACATTGTTCTATTTTTAGTAACAGTGATCTTGACTGTGAACCCAGTGACCTCAAATGCAACCCCAAGCTTCCTTTTCAAATAAGCTACCTACCCATAAAGTTTCATTACAATATCTCATTCCTAAGTAAAGTTATTGAGCAGATACCATTTTTCTATTTTTAGTAACAGTGACCTTGATCCCAGTGACCCCAAATGCAATTCCCCCAGTTTAGCAGTCTCTATTAAAAGTTTAATTTAATTTAAACATATACCACAAAATGCAATGGATCACTCTAGTGAGACAACATAAACTAGACTGATACCAAACACTGATTAGATAAGACTCTCATTCAACCTTTTAAATCATGATGGGTGTGTGATAATTAAGTGATGTGTGAGTGACAGACATGTTTTTACATCTTGTTGGACTGTAGACCTCTATTTAAAGTTTTTGTCAGAAAAACTACACTTTTAACAGTCTGTTTACCACCATAAAATTATGCCAAACACTTTTGAAGTTATGGCCAAGGTTAGGTTGCAGGTTAAAGTGACAGACGACGGACAACAGACCAAGGACAAAGTGATCCCTAAGTATCTGCCATGCTAGTGTCTGCCATGTTACGTATGCGACACAAAAATGCAAAAAAAAATGCTAATAAGCATGCTCTGCGTTAAAAAACCACGTAATATATTATACCCCTAAAATCTTTAAATTTACTCCTAATATAGCATAGTGAGATACATGTGGATTGTAACATCCTAATATAGCATAGTGAGATATATGTGGATTGTAACATCATAATATAGCATAGTGAGATACATGTGGATTGTAACATCCTAATAATATAGAATAGTGAGATACATGTGGATTGTAACATCCTAATATAGCATAGTGAGATACATGTGGATTGTAACATCATAATATAGCATATAGTGAGATACATGTGGATTGTAACATCATAATATAGCATATAGTGAGATACATGTGGATTGTAACATCCTAATATAGCATATAGTGAGATACATGTGGATTGTAACATCATAATATAGCATAGTGAGATACATGTGGATTGTAACATCATAATATAGCATAGTGAGATACATGTGGATTGTAACATCATAATATAGCATAGTGAGATACATGTGGATTGTAACATCATAATATAGCATATAGTGAGATACATGTGGATTGTAACATCATAATATAGCATATAGTGAGATACATGTGGATTGTAACATCATAATATAGCATATAGTGAGATACATGTGGATTGTAACATCATATTATAGCATAGTGAGATACATGTGGATTGTAACATCATAATATAGCATAGTGAGATACATGTGGATTGTAACATCCTAATATAGAATAGTGAGATACATGTGGATTGTAACATCATAATATAGCATATAGTGAGATACATGTGGATTGTAACATCCTAATATAGCATATAGTGAGATACATGTGGATTGTAACATCCTAATATAGCATATAGTGAGATACATGTGGATTGTAACATCCTAATATAGCATAGTGAGATACATGTGGATTGTAACATCATAATATAGCATAGTGAGATACATGTGGATTGTAACATCCTAATATAGAATAGTGAGATACATGTGGATTGTAACATCATAATTAAGAAATAGAACATCGTTTACTGTGAATTATCGTTTAATATATAACGCTTTGGAGTTCAATTGTAAACAATAATTTCAAGAGCCCGAAGGGCGAGTGAAATTATTGTTTACAATTGAACGACAAACCGTGATATATTATAGATAATTCACCGTAAACGTTGTTCTATTTCTATTCTAATACCCCTAAAATGTGAAAATAACGCACACATCTGAAATCTTTCGCATTGCTTTGCTTACTCTCCTAACGTTGCGTACGTTACAATGCGCTATGCGCAATGCGCAATGCTTATTCTCCTAACATCGCAAAAATTACAGTGATATATCGTTCAATATAACGAGATATTTTAAACTAGACTATATAGCGCGGGTGTATTAGAATATAGCATATAGTGAGATACATGTGGATTGTAACATCATAATATAGCATATAGTGAGATACATGTGGATTGTAACATCCTAATATAGCATAGTGAGATACATGTGGATTGTAACATCCTAATATAGCATAGTGAGATACATGTGGATTGTAACATCCTAATATAGCATATAGTGAGATACATGTGGATTGTAACATCATAATATAGCATAGTGAGATACATGTGGATTGTAACATCATAATATAGCATAGTGAGATACATGTGGATTGTAACATCATAATATAGCATAGTGAGATACATGTGGATTGTAACATCCTAATATAGCATAGTGAGATACATGTGGATTGTAACATCCTAATATAGAATAGTGAGATACATGTGGATTGTAACATCCTAATATAGCATAGTGAGATACATGTGGATTGTAACATCCTAATATAGCATAGTGAGATACATGTGGATTGTAACATCATAATATAGCATATAGTGAGATACATGTGGATTGTAACATCATAATATAGCATAGTGAGATACATGTGGATTGTAACATCATAATATAGCATATAGTGAAATACATGTGGATTGTAACATCCTAATATAGCATAGTGAGATACATGTGGATTGTAACATCATAATATAGCATATAGTGAGATACATGTGGATTGTAACATCCTAATATAGCATAGTGAGATATATGTGGATTGTAACATCCTAATATAGCATAGTGAGATACATGTGGATTGTAACATCCTAATATAGAATAGTGAGATACATGTGGATTGTAACATCCTAATATAGCATAGTGAGATACATGTGGATTGTAACATCATAATATAGCATATAGTGAGATACATGTGGATTGTAACATCATAATATAGCATATAGTGAGATACATGTGGATTGTAACATCCTAATATAGCATAGTGAGATACATGTGGATTGTAACATCCTAATATAGCATATAGTGAGATACATGTGGATTGTAACATCATAATATAGCATATAGTGAGATACATGTGGATTGTAACATCATAATATAGCATATAGTGAGATACATGTGGATTGTAACATCCTAATATAGCATAGTGAGATACATGTGGATTGTAACATCATAATATAGCATATAGTGAGATACATGTGGATTGTAACATCCTAATATAGCATAGTGAGATACATGTGGATTGTAACATCCTAATATAGAATAGTGAGATACATGTGGATTGTAACATCCTAATATAACATATAGTGAGATACATGTGGATTGTAACATCCTAATATAGCATATAGTGAGATACATGTGGATTGTAACATCCTAATATAGCATAGTGAGATACATGTGGATTGTAACATCCTAATATAGCATATAGTGAGATACATGTGGATTGTAACATCATAATATAGCATAGTCAGATACATGTGGATTGTAACATCCTAATATAGCATATAGTGAGATACATGTGGATTGTAACATCCTAATATAGCATATAGTGAGATACATGTGGATTGTAACATCCTAATATAGCATAGTGAGATACATGTGGATTGTAACATCATAATATAGCATAGTGAGATACATGTGGATTGTAACATCATAATATAGCATATAGTGAGATACATGTGGATTGTAACATCCTAATATAGCATAGTGAGATACATGTGGATTGTAACATCATTATATAGCATATAGTGAGATACATGTGGATTGTAACATCATAATATAGCATAGTGAGATACATGTGGATTGTAACATCATAATATAGCATATAGTGAGATACATGTGGATTGTAACATCATAATATAGCATATAGTGAGATACATGTGGATTGTAACATCATAATATAGCATATAGTGAGATACATGTGGACTGTAACATCATAATATAGCATAGTGAGATACATGTGGATTGTAACATCCTAATATAGCATAGTGAGATACATGTGGATTGTAACATCATAATATAGCATAGTGAGATACATGTGGATTGTAACATCCTAATATAGCATAGTGAGATACATGTGGATTGTAACATCCTAATATAGAATAGTGAGATACATGTGGATTGTAACATCCTAATATAGCATAGTGAGATACATGTGGATTGTAACATCCTAATATAGCATAGTGAGATACATGTGGATTGTAACATCATAATATAGCATATAGTGAGATACATGTGGATTGTAACATCATAATATAGCATAGTGAGATACATGTGGATTGTAACATCATAATATAGCATATAGTGAAATACATGTGGATTGTAACATCCTAATATAGCATAGTGAGATACATGTGGATTGTAACATCATAATATAGCATATAGTGAGATACATGTGGATTGTAACATCCTAATATAGCATAGTGAGATATATGTGGATTGTAACATCCTAATATAGCATAGTGAGATACATGTGGATTGTAACATCCTAATATAGAATAGTGAGATACATGTGGATTGTAACATCCTAATATAGCATAGTGAGATACATGTGGATTGTAACATCATAATATAGCATATAGTGAGATACATGTGGATTGTAACATCATAATATAGCATATAGTGAGATACATGTGGATTGTAACATCCTAATATAGCATAGTGAGATACATGTGGATTGTAACATCCTAATATAGCATATAGTGAGATACATGTGGATTGTAACATCATAATATAGCATATAGTGAGATACATGTGGATTGTAACATCATAATATAGCATATAGTGAGATACATGTGGATTGTAACATCCTAATATAGCATAGTGAGATACATGTGGATTGTAACATCATAATATAGCATATAGTGAGATACATGTGGATTGTAACATCCTAATATAGCATAGTGAGATACATGTGGATTGTAACATCCTAATATAGAATAGTGAGATACATGTGGATTGTAACATCCTAATATAACATATAGTGAGATACATGTGGATTGTAACATCCTAATATAGCATATAGTGAGATACATGTGGATTGTAACATCCTAATATAGCATAGTGAGATACATGTGGATTGTAACATCCTAATATAGCATATAGTGAGATACATGTGGATTGTAACATCATAATATAGCATAGTCAGATACATGTGGATTGTAACATCCTAATATAGCATATAGTGAGATACATGTGGATTGTAACATCCTAATATAGCATATAGTGAGATACATGTGGATTGTAACATCCTAATATAGCATAGTGAGATACATGTGGATTGTAACATCATAATATAGCATAGTGAGATACATGTGGATTGTAACATCATAATATAGCATATAGTGAGATACATGTGGATTGTAACATCCTAATATAGCATAGTGAGATACATGTGGATTGTAACATCATTATATAGCATATAGTGAGATACATGTGGATTGTAACATCATAATATAGCATAGTGAGATACATGTGGATTGTAACATCATAATATAGCATATAGTGAGATACATGTGGATTGTAACATCATAATATAGCATATAGTGAGATACATGTGGATTGTAACATCATAATATAGCATATAGTGAGATACATGTGGACTGTAACATCATAATATAGCATAGTGAGATACATGTGGATTGTAACATCCTAATATAGCATAGTGAGATACATGTGGATTGTAACATCATAATATAGCATAGTGAGATACATGTGGATTGTAACATCATAATATAGCATATAGTGAGATACATGTGGATTGTAACATCCTAATATAGCATAGTGAGATACATGTGGATTGTAACATCATAATATAGCATATAGTGAGATACATGTGGATTGTAACATCATAATATAGCATATAGTGAGATACATGTGGATTGTAACATCCTAATATAGCATATAGTGAGATACATGTGGATTGTAACATCATAATATAGCATAGTGAGATACATCTGGATTGTAACATCATAATATAGCATATAGTGAGATACATGTGGATTGTAACATCATAATATAGCATATAGTGAGATACATGTGGATTGTAACATCATAATATAGCATATAGTGAGATACATGTGGATTGTAACATCCTAATATAGCATATAGTGAGATACATGTGGATTGTAACATCATAATATAGCATAGTGAGATACATGTGGATTGTAATATCATAATATAGCATATAGTGAGATACATGTGGATTGTAACATCATAATATAGCATATAGTGAGATACATGTGGATTGTAACATCCTAATATAGCATAGTGAGATACATGTGGATTGTAACATCATAATATAGCATAGTGAGATACATGTGGATTGTAACATCATAATATAGCATAGTGAGATACATGTGGATTGTAACATCCTAATATAGCATATAGTGAGATACATGTGGATTGTAACATCCTAATATAGCATAGTGAGATACATGTGGATTGTAACATCATAATATAGCATATAGTGAGATACATGTGGATTGTAACATCCTAATATAGCATATAGTGAGATACATGTGGATTGTAACATCATAATACAGCATATAGTGAGATACATGTGGATTGTAACATCCTAATATAGCATAGTGAGATACATGTGGATTGTAACATCCTAATATAGCATAGTGAGATACATGTGGATTGTAACATCATAATATAGCATATAGTGAGATACATGTGGATTGTAACATCCTAATATAGCATAGTGAGATACATGTGGATTGTAACATCCTAATATAGCATAGTGAGATACATGTGGATTGTAACATCCTAATATAGCATAGTGAGATACATGTGGATTGTAACATCCTAATATAGCATAGTGAGATACATGTGGATTGTAACATCCTAATATAGCATAGTGAGATACATGTGGATTGTAACATCCTAATATAGCATAGTGAGATACATGTGGATTGTAACATCCTAATATAGCATAGTGAGATACATGTGGATTGTAACATCATAATATAGCATAGTGAGATACATGTGGATTGTAACATCCTAATATAGCATATAGTGAGATACATGTGGATTGTAACATCATAATATAGCATATAGTGAGATACATGTGGATTGTAACATCATAATATAGCATATAGTGAGATACATGTGGATTGTAACATCATAATATAGCATAGTGAGATACATGTGGATTGTAACATCCTAATATAGCATATAGTGAGATACATGTGGATTGTAACATCATAATATAGCATAGTGAGATACATGTGGATTGTAACATCCTAATATAGCATATAGTGAGATACATGTGGATTGTAACATCCTAATATAGCATATAGTGAGATACATGTGGATTGTAACATCCTAATATAGCATAGTGAGATACATGTGGATTGTAACATCATAATATAGCATATAGTGAGATACATGTGGATTGTAACATATTAAATTTTAAATATGGTAAATAAGGTTGTCTGGGTGGGACAGAATGGAGTTGTTAACTTCCTGGTACCAACCTTCTGGCAATCAATATAAATGGAACCAGCACAGGGTGTTCCCAGATGCCACTGTATTCCCTCCTTTGCAGCAGCTCTTATTGACCCTATTATATTTCAGGACCGTTAAACAACAATTCAAGTGTTTCCATAAGCCAAGCAGCATATAACTGTACTCCATTATAATTACAGTTGTTAGCAGTTCCCCATTTTTCTTCATAAAAAAACACAATAATTATGTGAAAACAGTTGGTACATTTCTACTCAATTTCTTTGCTGTATTTATAAGACGTGTATTTATAGCTTTTGATGGATTCTTTCTTTTTGAAAATGTTCCAAAATTTGAATGCACTATAAACTACTGCATATACGCATTTACAAGCAACAGCTGCCATATTGTCAACAAGAAATATCTCTCTTAAATGGTTTCTCTGTTGATTTAGTTTAAAATGAGAGAGGTATTGAATGCAAGGCTGACAGTGATGCATTATCCATACTTTATTTTGAAGTAGCAGGAAGGCATTTTGACATTGTTGTCTATTGGGTTAACAATGAGTGGTGTCACTCCTAAAAAAAAAAGAAAAATAATATATATATAATATTTGTATGTAAAACAGCTGAAAATCCTGTCCATATTTAAACTAATTACTGTGAAATATGGTTATATAGGACTAGATTACAAAATTAATTAGAATAACCAGAATTACTCATCATGCACGCACATCATGCACGTGAAACTCCGAAAGAAAAAAGTCAGTTCAAATGAGCGAACTGAATTTCAAGGCGAAGTAACACTAAAAGTTTGTAAGGCATGAGCAGGAATGAACAGGCCATCACTTAACCATCAAAATAAAAACAAATTGTTCTTACCCTATGCATGTTCTATTTTATTATGTTTGAAATTTGAATGGTGTTTTTTTAGGTCAATTTTAGCATATGTTTGGCCATATATGAGGGTCGATTGTTAGTGCTAGTGGCAGACCACCCCATTTTTCCTGGGTAGAACCAGTACAAGAATCGATACTTTCTCACTGAACAAGTCGAGCTCCCAGTGGGGTTCGTGCCGAACCTGATAAACTGGATAAGATCAGGCACTAACATGATTTTCTATTTATCATGTTGATCGTTTAAAATCATTGAATTTACCTTTTTCACATTTTTTCCATTCAAAACTACCAAAAGAGGAGCTGACGTCATCAAAAGAAGTGCACCTGACGAGATCGGAACGTAACTGCCGAGATAAGGTTTTATCTCAGGCACTCAGTTTCTCTGCAGAATTGTGCAGATCGACATGATAAATGGGTGTCTCGATTTATATATTCAGCATCATTTTTACTTTTACCCTGGTGACAATAAATTAAATTTTCAGTATTCACTATTTCGTCTAATTATACTATAAGTTTTAATATGTTATTGGTGCAATAATATCAAACAAGAGGCCCAAGAGGGCCTGTAGACGCTCTACTGGCTAACACGGCTCTTATAACATCAATGAAGCGACTGACTGCCATTTAAGTTTTTTTGAAAGTTTCGGGCAAAAAACAGCTTTTTAACTTTATCATGGGCCATAACTAAAGAATCTGGTAAAGTTTGGTAAAGATCAGATGAAAAATGAAGGCCCTACCGTATAAACGAGGCAAAATATAGCATGTTTAACTAGATCAAGAGCCATAACTCCTCTGTTACTGGTCCGACTGGTCCAACATAGAGCTAAAAAAATAAAAAAGATTTTTTTTTTAGAGAATAATAATAATCAAAACAATTTTTTTAAAAAATGAATCAATTAAAAAAAATTCAATCAATTAAAAAAAAAAAAAAAAAAAAAATAATAAAAAAAAAATTCAATCAATTAAAAATAAAAAAATCAAATAAAAAATCAAGAAAAAAAAAAAATCAATGAATAAATATTAAAAAAAAAAAAAAAAACATGAATGAAAAATGAAAAAAATAAAATAAATAAAAAAATAATAATTAAAAAAATTAAAAGTAAAAAAAAAAAGTAAAAAAAAAAAAAAAAAAAAATTAAAAATAAATAAAAATAATAACGTAAAAAAGAAAGTCATAAAATCTGCTAAAGATTGGCAAAGATCAGATGCAAAATGAAGGCCCTATCGTATGACGAGGCAAATTATAGCATCTTTAACAAAATCAAGGGCCATAACTCCGCTGTTTATGGTTCGATCTGGCTGGTTTTCAAACTTGACCAAGCTTTCATAGACATTAACAATCTGATAAAGTTTGGTAAAGATCGGATGAAAAATGAAGGCCCTATCGTCTTAACGAGGCAAAATACATCATTTTGAACTAAATCAAGGGCCATAACTCCGCTGTTACTGGTCCGATATGAATGTTTTTCGAACTTGATCGAGCTTTCATTGATATTAACAATCTGATAAAGTTTGCTAAAGATCGGATGAACAATGAAGCCCCTATCATCTTAACGAGGCAAAATATAGCATTTTTAACTAAATCAAGGGCCATAACTCCGCTGTTACTGGTCCAATATGGCTGGTTTTCGAACGTGTTCGAGCTTTCAACGGCATTAACAATATGATAAAGTTTGGTAAGATCGGATGAACAATGAAGCCCCTATCGTCTTAACGAGGCAAAATATAGCATTTTTAACTAAATCAAGGGCCATAACTCCGCTGTTACTTGTCCCATCTGGCTGGTTTTCGAACTCATCCGAGCTTTCATTGATATTAACAACCTGTTAAAGTTTGGTAAAGATCGGATGAAAAATGAAGGCCCTATAGTCTTAACGAGACAAAAGTTAACGACGGACGGACGGACGGACGACGGACAACTCGGCATCCCATAAGCTCTGCTGGCCTTTGGCCAGTAGAGCTAAAAATTAATAATATGCAAAAACAATTTGCTTAATACTATTCTTATAATTAATATTAATGATTGGACACATGCAAGTTATGCAGAAAGACTAGCTGGACAGGTGAGTTTTTATATAAAATAAAGATTGCCATGTAAACTCCATACATACATCGCTAATTGGTTTAGGTAAGATAGATAACAATCTCTATTTGATAACAAAACAAGTTGTCTACAGATTAAGTCATATTGTGAGGGTGTACGTCACACGCAACACAGTCCCATCCAATATAGTATTGAACCAGTAAAATGTGCTTTTACAAAAACTCGCATCTATTGCATTTTCCAATATGGCTGTCTCCGTAACTGAAATAAAATAAAGTTTTCGGACATTAACTTTACATGGTAGCTTTTCCCCCGATCTTTCTGAGTCTGATTTTGTGCGCACATTATACATCTGAGCGCACAGTAAACAGTAAAATACGGTATGCAAAATTCTTTTGGTCCTTGTTTCGTGACAGAAGATCACTCAGCTATGTTCTGATTTACTTATTTCCAGAGAAGATTTGAGTTATTGAAGTAATCCACTATACCACTTTGATCTTTTATTCTTCTTCCTGACATAACAATGTATGATTAACCCCACAATTCATGTCTGATCTAGCGGATGACATTTTATTGTTTGGAATGTCCAGTCGTAAAAAATGAGCAGACAATTTCGTGTCTCAATGTCGTTTTTTTGCAGTATACCCATTCTGCATAATTCTGTTTTATTTTGATCTTAATGAAGGGTGAGTTTGATAGTGTTCATTCCTCTGAGAACCCTATTACCTGTAAAATGGTTGAGTTGCTGCAAATTCACTCCATTGACATTGTACCACCATGGCCCTTTTTCTGCCATCTGACTCACAGAACCCACACGGGGGTCATCACAAAAGTCATCAAAGTACATACGGGGTCATCCCAGAAGATTGTTAAATAGCAATTAAAATGTTATTCAGATTTGAAATCTATTTATATATTTTTGTTGAGCTGAAATAAAGAAATGACATAAATTAAATTGTTCATCCACCTGTAGGGTGGGTACCTAGGCAAGAATAATTGATGGGGCCACCCACGTTTGTGCGTTCTGAAATGACCCTGTGTTGATTCTGTGATGCCCACCCACCCAGGACTATGTGATACCCCTGCACTCCCACCCAACCACCCACCCACCCACACACACACACGCCCCCAGGTGTGTTCTGTGAAGACCCTGTGTGGGTTGTGTGAGGACCTCATGTGAATTCTAGGGTGATGTTCTGTGACGGCCACCAAGTGGGTTCTGTGATAACAAGCGTTTGTGGCCCCGTCAATAATTCTTGCCAAGGTACCCTACAGGTGGATGAACAATTTAATTTATTCTTACTGAGTGTAAAATCATTTATTTATTTCAATTCAACTAAAACATATAAATAGATTTCGAAATTGAAATTTTAATTGCTATTTAACAACTGTGAACGAATATAAATATTAAGATACTCATTTGAATGACTCAACACAACAGTTACTTCAAAATCTCTATTAAAAAAATGAGCAACTACTACTGTTAATTTATGAATTCTTTAATTACACATTACAAGCTTATTCTTTAATTACACATTACAAGCTTTCAACGCCTATTAACCCTCTAACACTGACGTATATCGGAGAAGGTTAGTACTTTAATTAACATAAATATCTGTGAAAAAACAGGACAAATACATTTACAATCATTACCTGACATTGTAAAAATCCTGCACACTCATCCTGACTGCCAGCAAATATCCAACATTATCATATTAACACATGTAACACACAAATTGCAACTTAAAAATTAACGATTATTAATCCTACAGTGTATTATATAAAATGTTTTCCATGTCTTACAAAGAGTTGAGACGAATAACTCATAACCTAGTGTAACAGTAACCCCGTTCTGATGTAATCTTATCAGTTTTGTATTCCACAGTCTTTCTCCAGTGAATAAACAAATAAGCACAAAACTTTAAACTTTAAGCATGTCAGATACTACAGAATCTAAAAATAGCAATGTGGTACATGACATAGATGCGAAGGAGCAATGGTTTATGTTTATGACTTGCAGCAAAAGGCTGATGGCATTGTATTTATGGCATAATAATTATGGATGGATTATTCAGCTTTGCTTCCCAAATCCCCTCTGTTACATTATAGGCCAAACAAAATAATTGTGTTACCACAAATACACACACCTTT
>JAWPHD010010604.1:0-92135 GCA_037043455.1 Cyrtodaria siliqua
AGTCAAATGTTTTTTAAAACGACCAGCAAAATGCGTGCTTGATGCTCATTGAGCGTCCACCGTTGTATATATCTATAACATAAAGACGCGTGGCGTTAGATCCTCACTCCAATTAAATGTTGTTTTTAGGTTACATTGCACCATTGATTTTCCTTCTTTGTTTTATATAGGACGAATGTATATTAAGAGATAAAAAATGCGCATTTTTCTCCATAGAAAATTTTAAAACACATATCAATCAAACGATCGAGCGTCCGCCAATATATAAATGTAATAAAAACAGGGGGTCATGTATCATGTAAGAACAAGCCAATCGGTTGAATGACGTCACGTTCTATTTTGACACGTCGCAGATAGATTCACACCATTTCTACTTTCGCTTTACTGTCTATGACAATTATAATTAACTATCTCAAACAAACACTAATCAATGTTCACAATACATCATTTGGCTGAATTATAGGTAATAATAACAAAAAGCAATCAAAAGTATACATTTTTTATCACTAATAATAAATACTGATAAAGGTTATCCTTTGGGAGCAACAAACACAATTTAAAAAATAAACCAGCAAACCGGTTTTATTGAGTCTGTTCATGAGAAGTAATGAAAGAAGCAACACCTCTCACCCACCTAGCACAGGCTTAAGCGGTATTCTACTTCAACGCTCACCTATATTGGGCTCGTTGGACCCGAAGGACCAGTAAAAATAACACTACTGATTCGTAGCACGGGGAGACTTTTTACAGCCGCCACACTACACTAAACGAACGCTAGTGTGAATGTTAATAAATACTGATTAAAGTGAAACTTTGGGAGCAACAAACACAATTAAGAGAATAAAACAGCAGACTCGGTTGTATTGAGTCTGTTCATGAGAAGTAATGAAAGAAGCAACACCTCACGCCCCCTAGCACCGGCTTAAGTGGTATTCTACTTCAAAGCCACCTATATTGGGCTCGTTGGTCCCAAACGACCAGTAAAAATAACACTACTGATTCGTAGCACGGGGAGACCTTTTACAGACTTTTAAGGCAGGGAAACGTTTTTTATTTGGCACTATTTGACTATACACTACGGAAGAACAAACGCAATGGTGCAATGTAACCTAGATAGACAAAAGGTTTACGTCTCCACCAGACGACCGAGGATAAGGGAACGTGCATTTCACAATACCAAATGGTAGAGACTCAGTGGCAAGGGTGAGACTTAAACTTGGCGCCGCCGCCGCCAACGGCGGCGGTGATGATGTTGGTTTAGGTGATGGTGGTGGTGGTGGATGTGGTTGGTGGTGGTGGATGCGGCGGTGATAATGTTGGTGGTGGTGGTGGTGGATGTGGTTGGTGGTGGTGGATGTGGTTGGTTGTGGTGGATGTAGTTGTTTTTCAATAATTTCATACGGTAAAACAACACTACTAAATAAGGTGAATCAAATGGTACGACCAAGTTGTTTCGAGACATTTATGCAATTGTGTAGTGAGACGTAGAAAACAAGACAAACAATGAGAAGCATACCTTTATATCGGGCTGGTACAATTCTTCGTTCTTTTTTACCAGTCCTGGTGTAGTTGCATTGTGATTAAATTTATAATCCTTTTCCGGAAAAAGATACGTATAACACAAGGAGCATGTCCATAAACTGTAAATAGACGTGTTGAACACTCCAAGACTATCCCTACATTCCATTGTTTGCGATTAGAGTTTGTGCCGAAGGCCTTAAAACAATAATAATAAGATTGCAACTGATTGTTTTAAAATTAATTAAACATGTAATTGAGTAGTTCCTGTTCTATACTATGCATGTCTGACATTTCTATTAGGGTGCAATGTCGATGATGTGTTTACCTTTATATCAGTCACGGCATCTAATTTTATTGTAAACGTTTTCCATCAACCATTACATTGTTTAAGTTTACGATAAACATTCTACTTGTAAAACACGCATTATATCAGTCTATGAATCAACAGTTTTGTCGTCAAAATCAGTGGTATAGTCTTTCGCGGAAAAAAATAAAATATTAACACATCAAAGACACACTTTTCTTATTTAAATATCATGTGTCAGAAATATTCTGAATAATTACCAATCAAGCTTAATTAACACATCCAAGTAATAATGTCCAGCGTAACGTTAGAATATGACATGTCTTATTTTACAGATATCCGTTCAATTTGGCACACAGGTTTTTAAAAATGATCAAAAGAAATAAAAACTACCTAGCTTCATCAAAACATTATGAACTATGGAACATATGGCGTTAACAATGTTGTCATTTTAATGAATAAAAATACGACACAGTGAGTATATACATTTTGCAAAGTCTGAATGGCGACTTGTCGCACTTGAAAGTATCACTCGTTTGGAAGACCTATTTATCGGAAGTCTAAACTGTATCCTCTGCAAGTGAAGCGTCACTGCTTGAAAGCCTGCGACAACAAATATTGGTTTTCAGTTTAAATACATCTCCTTGCGCATCCTTTGCTAAAGCGCTCCATTATTGTTCATGAATGTACACATATGATCTACATTACACGTGCTTGTACAAAGTTTGCAAATGACTAAATGCTCCACAATTATGCATTTTAAAGTTCCCTTAACTTTGAAAGTATTTGTACATTACAACTTTACCAATAATTTTCATGATTTAGCATGCGTAAACGTACAGGGCTTGTGACGTCAAGATGGCTTTCTCTTAATCTTCATACTCTCAACTGCAGTTGTGTTTCTTATTCACTTAACATGCCTTCAATGTATCTCCATAGCTACTAATCACTGCCGTTTTTATATCAGTGTCAGGTGGCTGAGATCTGTGTCAGTCATGACAAATTATTTGTATTGCCTTTAGTCAAGGCATGGCGTCTTATCAACACTTAAGGAATACATTAAAGACACATATCTTGAAATGGTTAATGTATAACTTTCATATTACACCATAGCTATACTGTCAGTTTGTTTTACACTGGTGTCAATGAACGCTTAGTATTGTTTATAAATTGCAGGCCATTTGCTTCATCCCGGAATTCTGTTCTCTTGTTTTGTATAGTCTGAGATGCACTATTTTGGAAGCACGTGTATGTCCTAATTACTGTGTCTTTTTGAAAAGTAAAGAACTATTATGTGTTATTTCTCGACATATCTTGAAACACGGTCATGTGGCGCAAGGCGTCTTCTTAGAGGTAAACCAAGACACGATCAAGGCGCAAAACGTTTTCTTGTCGTGTCAGAGATGTCCATAGCGCAAACGGTATTGAGGTAAATCAATACACGGTCGGGACGCAATACGTTTTGGTGCAAAACATGAAAACAAATCCATTCTGTAGTAAAATATGTTTTATTTTATCTGATGGATTTAAATGATAAATACGTTACTAAGTGTAACTTATCGGAAAACATAAAAATACTTAAATCTAAGTTGTTTCAGTAGCTTAGTTTCTGAATTTAACATTTATGTCACCTTATTTGTAATCCCATTGACATTGCATTAAAAATTATTTAAAAAAAAAATTAACTCAAATAATCATGAATATTTTAACATTCAACTTTCAGTGTAATATGTTTATACTTTTTTCTAGTCAGTGATATCATTGAATAATAAAATGCAAACTTTAATGCATATTTGAATTAATCAACACACACATGGACTTGATTATGACATAAACTCAAACCTTTATCGGTACTCATATTTATAAACATTGTATTTATTGTTCAAGTTTACAACTTCCTAGATAAAGTGTGAACAATTTAAACTGGATGTTTCATGTAAAAATAATCCGGATTATTTAAGTTCAGTCTTATTTTTATCTTTTTACTACATTACGTGGTTCGAATATTAACTTTCATCCAAACCGTTCTCAAAGAAGGAAAAACGGGGTGGGCTGGGGTTTGAAATAAAACTTTAATTTCGGCTTAAACAGTTTGCATATTGTAAATTTAAATTTTGCATATAGCTAATTTTAAACAGGTTATCGCAATTTTTCATTAATGGAATTAAGGCGGGACCACGTACTGAATACATGAGTATGTTGTTGATCCTGACCCCTGTTCATTAATTAATCAATGTCAGTTACATATCTGGTGTATATACATGATTCGTAAAATCCGTCTATAAAATATTTAGTTTAAATATATTTTATTTCAAAGACGGCATATTATACAAATATGATTTACATTTGATTGTAACGAAAATATGTCAGTAGCGGCCTTTGCATCAATTGTCTTAATATCTTTATTTACGGCTGAACCATGTTGATGTCCCATATTTCCTTTCATCGGATGGTGCTAAATGGTAATGATCCATAGAGAGCCTCGTTGAAGATAAGTTTTACCTAACTAGGCGACCCTATTAAATAAGCGTTTATGTTTAACTCACGCGAAAATAATTTAACTCATATCCATGAATCAACTAGAAATATTACTGAAGGTGATGAATACCCCCGCTTTTTGATCGGTTGTTATTTATATAATTATGAAGTTTGGGTACAATACATTCAAACCTGTTTGAGGAATGCAAGTAATAATAAATGTTCCTTTTAAAAGGAACGGTTTGCCTTGTTAGGTAACTATAATGAGGATGTTGGAAAAAAAGGGGAATCTCATAACAGGATAGAGTTTAGGGATAACATATAACAATTAATTTAAAACAGTTAACACTAAATCAAATCAAATAACAGGTTAGTCTAGATCATCTGCGACACTTGTTTGTTTTCACACCAAATGTCTAAAGCTATAAAACAGCTCTTCTGAAAAAAATGATCTAGATTCTGTTACCGTTTCCGATTGGGTGATACAGATGAAGGTATCGAAGATAAACAGAACGGCTGAAAGACATTAAATTAATCAATAAAACAAACAGGTAAACTTCATCATTATATCGACGAACTAAATATGGGTGGTCAAAAATATTGTAACAAAAAATAATTACAGACACGTGTTTCCGGTTTCATTTTTTCCCGCACTAAGGATCAATACGTTTGTATGTACAATCAAGCGTTGAATAAGATCAAGACTAATAACTGGTAACAATCCCATCCATGACATGTTTAAGACACGGGTCGTGGGTGTGGGGGTGCGGGGCGAGTGATGGCGTGTTCCCCGGGTTGAGCATAACTCAATATTCATAAAAATCAACAGTACAGAATTTTAACCATCCCGAAGATGACAAGCATATGGCGGTGGATATAGCAATATTTGTATCTTTATTTCATCTTCTATATCCAGCGGCGTATGGTCCGATGATCTAATAAAAGTGTATGCCCCGAAGAGCGAAATAAACAAAAAGGAATTTAGTTGGTTATGAAGCCTGCGTATCACAAGTAACAGCCAAAATACTTAATTAAAAAGCAGACAGCATATCCTATGAGTGGTTAAACAATACCTAAAGCCTTTTATCGGCGTAGTGGAACCACCGAATCGAAAATTAAGTAAGAAAACAAAAGAAATTGAAAATGTACCACCGATCACTAAATATCAGTATCGCGCTCAGGGATCTCCAAAGATCGTACTGATTGCAAGCACGGGGAGACGTTTTACTGCCGCCAGACTGCACAAGCTACGCCATTGGGCTATAAAAAAGAGTATGATAACGGACCTTTGGATACGGCCGAGGACGACACATACAAAATATTGCAGTCTCGGTTTGATTGAGACTGTTCATGAGCGGTAGTGAAATATGCTAGCTACCGCTCACGCCCTCTAGCCCCGCCAATAACAGCCTAACAGAATAAGCCCCGATCTTGTAATTCCATTAATTTCGACATCAACGTGTCAAACTTATAAAATAGTGGACCCGTCCATGATCGAAGACAATATATTGCTTCACTGCGCATGTCCCAGTTCACTCAAACAAACCTTAGCTGTGGAGCAGTCTATTGTATCAGCTGTGTATGTGGAACTATCATTTTAAGCTAAGGTAAATCAAATCGCCAAATCTACATGTAGATTCTATTATTAATTTATTATATTTCAGTTTAAAACAAATATACAAATACATACACAATGAATGACATTTAACATAAAATACTAACCCTATCTCGGAAAAAAAAAAGAAAGATATAAAAATCGGACAGGGAAAGTAGTTTTCAATGACGACAGTCAACCACAAAACACAAAAACAAACACGCAAACAGACAAACGAGAAGGCAAAAGTAATAAAAAATGCAAACGACATCACAAACACAAAATGGTTGACAATAGGGCTTCCGTCTTGGAACGGTCAGTGGCCAAAAAGGCCACTGGGGGTTTAAACCAGGTTCTAGGGTGCACTAAACCTCACACTTACCCTGTTGTCATCCCAGTTAAACGGGACAGTATAAATAAAGAAATCCCCGCCATGAAATATTCTCTAACCAACAAGGCAGCGTTAAAAGGCAATATAAGTAAAACACCTAGATGCTCGTGTATATATAAATACAACAAAAAAGCCTAGAAAGCCACAATAAAGGTACTCGGTGACTTCGCGATGCCATTGCGTTCGGACGCTGTGGTTTCTATAGGACCCTATATATCATATGGCAGAAGCCAGAGCAAAAAGAGAATAAATCATTGGGGGCACGAAAAGACAAGACCGCGGACAAACAGCAAACGCCACCGTCCTAATGGGCTTTAGGTAGGCGTCATCATAGGGTCCACATCCTGTCCGGTCATCGTACAATTAAAGAGGAAAGCGTAGTGGCGAACTGTAAAAGGGTCCACCACCAAGCATGCAGTACGTTGCAAAATGATAGGGTCATAACATCGTTTGATAAACCTTTCAACAAGTTTAACAAAGATAGTATAAAAATGATCATGGCCAAGAATCTTACGAAGTTTTTAAATCACATCTCCATAGAATTCAGGATGTGTTTGTCCTTGTCGCAGAAGAGTCCTTAAAGTGCTTTTATATTTGGAAAGAAGATCAGAGTTACGATAATAAATTTTTGCAAAGGTTTTACGAAGTTTATGGTAACGGTAACCCTGATGGAGTATATTTTAGTTATACAAAGATTACGAATATTAAAGTCCTCAACTCGAGTACAAGCTCTTGAAAAACGAATAAGTTGAGACACATACACCCCATAAGAAGTTGCTCGTGGAACATCCCCATCTAAGTGGGGATAATTAACAATGTCAAAATTAAAACCATCTCTCTTGTCATAGATTTTGCTAATAATTTCACCATTTTCAATAGAGAGATCTAAATCAAGAAAAGAAGCGTTATTATCAGAAATATTAGCCTTGTTAAGCTGAAGTTCTTTAGGATAAATATTATTAACCATAATTGGAAAGAAAGGGTTGTCAATGTTCAATATGTCATCTAGATATCAAGAGGTATCATTAAAGGCTTCAATAACATCTGCCTGGGTTTCTGGTGAAAGACTCAACATGAAATCTCTTTCATAGCAATATAAAAACAAATCTGCGACAAGTGGTGCACAGTTACTTCCTATAGGGATACCAACAATTTGTTTATAAACGGTGGTTCCATACCTGACGAAAATATTATCTAATAAGAAAATGAGTGCTTCACAAACTTCATGGCAAGTCCACATAGTGTAATTATCTAAAGTGCCGTTAGTAAAAAACGCTTTAATATTATTACAGGCCAAAAATAGCGAATGTTTTTTGAATGAGCGCAATAAGCTTGTCTTTAATAAGGTGATGAGTGGACAATTCTTTGGCGGGAAAACGTACACACCCGAAACAAACATCTATCTGTGTAGAAGCTGAACAAGCGCCAGTCGGTATATAACCATAGCTCTGATCTGGTGGTTTTACCCGATTTATGCTTAGAAGAAGCGAGCATCGTCATTTCATTTTACTATTATTATGCTTATCAGAATTAAGCTTTTGTTATGTTTCATTATGTTGTTCATTTTACAGTGATTATAATGCCACCTTTGTGGCCCATGATTGGAAAATAAAGTTATTCTATTCGTGGGTCAGAGAACCAGACTGAACGGAAACAAGCGTCTACCTGTGCAGAAAAAGCAGTTATTTCCTTTAGCCTGGTTCCCTGGGAACTCAGATAAAAATGTTTACAACAGTCGACATTGCGGTAACCCGCTAACGGAAAATGACGAGGCTGGTCCGGACATATTCGTACCAATCCCGAACAACCGCGTCAATTTCCGTAATTGTCACGGAAATTTCAGCTGTATATTTGCGAGCGTAAGGAAATTGATAAATGCAAGCCTTTGAATTTGATAACAGACAAAAAAAGTTAACAGTCAATAACATCAATTTTACCTAGCCTCGGTCACCCGGTCCGCTTCTGTTTTCTTCGTTACGCTATGCTACACGGATCCAGAACAAGGGTCTGGGGTAAATAGGTGGTTTGAAATCGCCCCATTTTTTGAAATCGCCCAGCGATTTTTTTCGAGATTTTGAGGGATTCAACGAGTCTTTCAAAAAACATATTTTTAGAGTTAATTTAATAATAATTTCTTATTTTTAACTTACGAGAAGCAGCAAGTGACGTTTAATTGATGCATCAACAGTTGACGTTTTACGTTTATTTACAACATGACGTCACGCAAACGTCGACTTTATCCGCGTGAAAAAAACGCGCGAAAAATGTGCTAATCGCTAGTGGTCGCTTTGATTGGTCTAATCTGCCCAGACCGTTATCTGCAAGTAAGAAATATACATGATACGGTCTAGCTGGCCGAGACTACAATTTTACCATCCGTGGGGAGGGGGTGAACGAAGGGAACAACCCGAAGTTTTTCTCGTCACTCGATACCGACTGTGGATAACAGATAACAGTATATATAGAAATAAAAACATATAAATAAATTATGTTCAGAAAAGAATATATCTGCTTTCCATAGATAGTGGTTGTTTATGAATTAACTTTGCATTACGTAGACTTTGAACCGTATTCATAAGGCTTCTTAGCATTATCTTAAGTCAAAATATATCGATTTTTTAAACACTTTTTTCTATCGTTTCAAGACATCTTCTTTATATTTTAATAATGCCCACAGCTAAATATTTATCTTAAAATAGAAGCTATATATAGTGTCTCTGAGAGTTTAATAAGGATATTTGAAGTAATATGTTCTATTTAAGTAACTAGTTGCTTTATTAATACGGGCAAAGGGCATTAATAATCTGCAATCGAATGCTGGTAATTCGTCTTAGTCGATTACTTAAAAAAAAAATGGATTCTCTGATGTACCATTGATGAGAAAAAGGCGGTGTATTTGTCTGTGGTGGATTCAACAGCGGGAAAGCAACCATGAAAACCAAATCACCAAAATATATAAAAAGTAGACTGTTCATATGGAAATCAATAGACTGTACTGGGGGGTGTCAAAGGTTTTATGCATTCGTACTCAACCATTTTCATTTTCCTCGACATAATGTTGAAGCATTTAAGTATTATTAGCAAATATTTGTGTTTGAAACGTACTGTAAGGATATAAGTAAGTAAGTAAGTAAGTAAGTAAGTAAATATTTTATTATAGTGACATGTGTATACGGAAATAACAAACATTTAATACAAATGCATTGAGAAACACCCAGCCCAACGGACATATAAGTCACCTTATAATTATAGTTTACAAGTAGTCAACATGGTTAAACATAATTGAAAAAACTGTTATGAGCTCACATTGTACAATTTACAATACAATTAAAGTTACAAAGGATTCATTCATAAATATGACATATATTGCGATAAATAGTGTCAGTTCAGTTCAATAATTGCACCACATGTTTACAATTACGAGTTATATAACACATTTCTTCTAAACAGATAAGCTTTAACAAGAATGTTTACAACTTTTCTTGTGTAGATATGAATCAGGAAAACCAGTATATTAGAGTCTGTCATGTTTTCATATATTCCATTTGAAATAATTTGACCGAATATCACAGTTCAAATGTTGGTGTATAAACGACACTTCACTAGAAAATGAGTCTCGTCTTCAATTAATCCGGACTGACATAAAGTACACAGTCTTTGATTTGGTGCTTCACCAACATAGCGTCCAGTTGCAATTCTTAAAGGTAAGATACCGCATCTGAATTGAGCATATATAGTGCTTTCATTTCTTTTTAAATCCATGGTTAGATAATCTTCACATGAAAAATGGCCCTTGAATGATTTGTAAGTCCTCAATTTTGGCACCTTTTCATAATCATTTGCCCATACATTTTCATAATAATCCGTCAGTTTTGATTTTACACATTCCATATTTACTGTAATTTTATTGTTAAAATTAACAGATACGTCTAATCTGGACATAATGATTTTCACTTCACTGCACCAGTTATTAATCCTATTTGATCGTTGATAGTCAGAGTTAAATATCCGTTTTGTCAGTCTATTGTCATCGAGATCCACAAGTCTGTTCCAATATCGGAGCATCGTAATCCATCGTCTGTAGTTACTAGGTAGCCTTCCCGTCTCGCCTATAAGTGCCAGTTTCGGTGTAAACCTATGTACCCCTAGGAAGTATCGTATGGCACGGTTCTGGACGTTGTCTGCGGATTGGAAATATTTAAATCCCCACACGGAAGCACCATAATCCAAAATTGGTACAATGCACGAGTTGTACAATTTATGAAAGGTATTAAATCCACACTGTTTTAAATTGTGTATCTTTGAAATAACACTACCAAGTGCCCGACCGGCACCTTTTGAAAGGGTGTGACAATTACAGCTGAAGTCGTGTTTTTCATGTAATATAATTCCAAGGTATTTGTATGTATCGACTGTCTCCAGGATATTATTTCCAATATGGAATTGGTAATCTCTACGTTGCGCGCGGCCCTTCAGGAAGTGCACGACTTTAGATTTATCAGTGTTCACTAGAACCCTTTGCACCAGTCATGCATTTTAGCAAGCATTATCTGTAGATTTATTTCCGAGTCGGCGATGAAAACAATATGGTCAGCGTAGAGCAGCATCGACACCGATGTATCGTCTACCATGACCCCGATGTCAAGGTCGTTGATTTTCTTTACAAGGTCGTTGACGAATATGGCGAAGAGTGTCGGCGATAAATTATCACCCTGTTTCACGCCGGTTGAACAGTTGAACCAGTCCGTGAGTTTGTTGTTAATCCGTATGCACGATATTGAACTAGTGTATATGCTCCTTATGGAATTGTATATTTTCCCGTCAATTTTATTCACTAGCAACTTGTATAACATCATGCCTCTATCGATAAAATCTAAGCATTTCTTCAAATCTATGAAAGCCGTGACAATAGAATTGTTGTTTCTGGTGATGCTATCCAGCGTGAAAATGTGATCTTCACATGAGCAGTCTGACTTAAATCCCTTCTGCTCGTCTGCTAAAATGTCATTTTCATCTAAGTATGAAGTCAGTCTCTTGTTTATGAATGAGCTATACAGCTTGCTGACACAGGAAAGCAAACTAATACCTCTATAGTTCATGGGTAATCGAGCCTCACTATTTGAGTCTTTCATAATGGGACAAAAGATAGATTTTCTCCAAGGCGTAGGTATGAGACCGGTATCCATCACTAATTGAAATAGCTGTTGTAGTACCGCTATGATAACCATGATAACAGGACATTTTAGTACATCAAACGGGATCATATCATATCCACATGCGGATCTCGTTTTTGCTTTCATAACAATACTCGATATTTCCTCAGTCGTAATATTCCTGTTAAGTTGTGTGTTAGGAGTCTATAACGGATCCAACATATTTAGTTCCATAAGTTGTTTGTGTAACTTTTTTCTGATTGAAGAATACGTCATCGAAATCGCTGTCACTATCACGGTTATACAAATTTTCAAAGTCACATTTCCACCGCTCAAACACCCGGTTTTCGTCCGATGTAACAGTTCCATGATCAACAATCTCCACGGGTATCGATTTATCCTGTCTGGCGCCCAGTCTGCGTATTTTATTCCAGAAGTCATTCGGGTTGTTTGACGACATGTCTTCAATTTATATGTTCATCCTGAAACTGGCATTGTTTATATCAAATTGTATTAAAAGAAAGCAATACAACTGTAACGTTTTTTGAGTTTGTTTTTTGTTTGTAGCTGCTGTTCTTTTTCCAATACACGAACCTCTATCCATTCACCCTGAATGTACACGTACACACATACATCATATTGGGTATATCGAACGTCAATTTGCTCAATAACTTCCCATTTTCATGACCATATATTGATTATTTATGATTTGGGTAAAGGATATCTACAACATTCTAAGCAATTACAAGTGACCCTAAACGCTTTATGTTAAACACTATTTTATCCTCAAATATACATAATTATAATGATTTTAGTCTACAGACATCAGCTATAAATCTATTTATGTACAATTTAAGAAACAATTTGAAAACGTGATTCGAAAAATAGCTGAACTTTTCCGATTATTACTTAATTTGTGATGTCATAAACCATTGATAACGCATCGGTGGAAACCTTACGGAAGCGTCTCACGGTTCATAGATATTTAACAGGTTGACAGATATATCATGTATTCCGGACGGTTAGCTTAAACGGTAGAGTATCGAAACGGCTGTCTGAAGGTCCCGGGTTCGAGACTCGGCCCGGTTTTGCTGCACATTATTCTAGCCCTGTGACATTTGGCGTTTCAGTCTGAACTAGATAAATTCAGATCTTCGTACCATGCGATTCTCTGTCTCTTTAGATATTTTGGGATGAGGGGAATATGTCACCAGGACTTTATTAATATACGTATCTATCTACAATCTGATGTCATGGTTGAGATATCTAACAGGTAGACCAGTACCTGGTTACATACGTACATATAGCACACATAATCAGACAGAAACTGTGCTCGCGCTATAGGTTTAACCTATTTCATATTAATAATAATAATAATAGAAATAATAATAATAACAAAATATAATAATACAATATAATTGTTCTACTTAAACTTACTAATTCATAACTTTCACATTCAGTACACATTTTGTACTTCTTATTTCATATTCCATTTCTAGTAGGGGTTTGAAAATTATGTAGAACATGTTGCAAAGGCAAACGACAAATATTGATAATAACGAGACTTTTCTGTTACTTTACAATGCCTAAAAAATGGTTATCGTGTGGTTGTGTTCTTTTATTAGTATTGCATTTGGCTCCAGAGTATCTATTTAAAGTAACCAGACCCTGCCACACTGCCAAACGATAAGTTGGTTTTTAAAGAGTTTTATGTAAACTGCCGTGTATTTTAGTGTTGTTTTTTTTTGTTTCGTATTTGTTCCTTTCGTGTTTGTGTACCCTTATGAAGGCGTAAGCCGAAAGCGCTTGGGTTTTTTATAAACTGTAGCTCTGTATAAATGTGTTTTTTCCCCATCTATTAATGTATTCCAACATTTTCATATCCCCTCTGGGATCCAGTGCTTTTTGAAAGGTATTCTGTAGATGTATGTATTTTCTAACCCTTATATATATTATCTCGTCATAGCTAGGCGCCCTGTCGTAGTTCGACCGAAGGTTGTCTGTCCTTGGTAGTTCACAAATGTTTCTCCCTATTTATAACTCTGCCTTGTGAACGTGAATCTCTTACGAGATCACAATTTAGAAAGTTGCCATAGTGAGTTCAAATTCTCTCCCTTTATAATTACATTTTAATATATATATAAAATTACTGCAGTCTTATTTTTGTTTATATAAAACAATCAGAAGCATCTGTTTGATAGCACAAGAACAAGCTCGTGTATTATATCCCTCTTATGTTGTTCTGTGTTGTTTTGTCGCTGTATAAACACATTTTATAGGGCATTTTTAGGAGAAGAACTCTATAATCAGTCTGCTTTCGTTCTAATCCTTTAATACGATTGTACTATGTATATATGAAATGTTGTAAACCATTGAAAAAATAAAATATGTTTAAATCAAACACATTAATATTTTCAATAATAAACAAACAAATAATCTTCATTATGATGGTCTTGATGTTTTTATCAAACAAGGAAAATCTCGAATTGGCAAGAAAAATATAACTCAAATATATATTTTTTAACAACTGGCAAAATCTCGAGTTGATTAGAATTAAAAACAATTTTAGTCACATTGTGCTACATCGTTTGCATTGTGTGAGATTAAAAAATCTCGTGTTTAAATAATGTATTCTCTCGTCATAATTATCAATTGAGTACTTAACAAACTCGCAACCATTTATTAAAAAAAATAAGACTGGCAACATATTGTTGATAATTAGAACAACCCATATTTGTTGTTTGTTTCTTTGAGGTTTTAAAATCGGCTAATTTACGATCTTGTAATTAGCGAAGCTTGTTGACAGACTCGAAATGCAATTAGTCAAAATTAAAACTCTCTCTTAAAATCATCTGGACGACTATTAAAATCATCTGAATGACCTTTACAGTCAGCCATTCAGATATTTTAAAAAGAATTTAAATGTTGACTAATTTTGTTCAAATTTCAAAGTTGCTTCTTCGTATTAAAATATGGCATTTGGCGGTGTGTCAAAAATGCTATGTTGCTTATACTGATAAAATAGATCTTGATCTGTTGTTCGGCGAGTTTACCGCAAGTGAAAAGAAGCGCACGCCATAAATTTATGTAATATTACATAACATCCTGTCATAAAGTTTGGTGACCTATGCACACACTAATTTAAAATAAACACGCACGCGATATATGATATTGTACAATACCCCATGGTGCGTGATCGAGTCCTGGTGATCTTTCATAAGATTAAATAATGTAGGTCACCATTTTTCAAATAAAAATTCTCAAAATGGAAAGTTTAAAAATCACAATTTTCTTAACATAAAAGTAATAACCCATTTAAAACTACCGCAAGCAGTATTTCAATGTGTCTTTTATTACTTGCAATCATGATTCTAGATGCAAATATCGGACAGGGAAAGCAGCATTCAAGGAAGACAGTCAACTACAATACACAAAAACAAACACGCAAACAGACAAACGAGAAGGAAAAAGTAATAAAAAATGCAAACGACATCACAAACACAACATTTAAAAAAAAAGGTATTTTGTTGAACCCAACATCATAACCCACTTACAAACTAACGCACACACCATTTCAATATGTCTTTTATTACCTCGACGGGTACTATTAAAGTACAAAAAAAAGGTTTACCGCTGTACAAAATGAACATGATGATGTAGGAGCATTTTTTCCCAACGGGACATGCTCGGTAAATCTGTCTAGTGAGCAATAAGCGTTTGGCACAATTCTGATCGAGACAGATCCCATTCAAATTGTTTTTATCCCAGGTATCCCGAAGTAGCAGAGGAGTTTTTGGTACATACTGACGGAGCTACATTATTTTTCATATGTAAAAATGAAATAGCAATGTTCAGAGATTTCGAACTGATCATAAGTATTTAAGTAAAATGTCATGAGAACATCTTCAAAAATGTTTTCGTGGAATTCGACGGAGATGCTGCCTCCGCATTAAATAAAGGTGCTTATTTATCCTTTGGATGGAACGCATGCATGCCTTTTCCCTTTCCAATGGTGTGTGACTCTCATATGCGACACCACTACCATTTTATCCCTGATATTTCCTTATTTATCCGTTTCCGTGTTGACACTGGCTAGTCAGCTGTTTTTTTATGGTGGCTATGTAGATGACGTCTCAAACCAGGGTAGATAATGTGTTGGCCACAGGTGCAGGTGCGTGACATACGGTATATTGAAAGGGTAATAAAACACATCTGGATGGAAAATTTGGCTTCAGAAACTGCGGCATATGTTTAATATAAAGGGTATCTAATAATAAAAAGCAACGGAACAAAGTATATGACTTTATGGCATATGTGCTTTAAGTGTGCAATAAGTGTCTCATTGTTTAGTACGAGAATGGGTATCGATAATGGCTCTGATAATGGGCATGATGGGTATCGCAGTTGATAGTCAAATGTGACTATAACAGTGTAAGATATATCTAGTTCATGATAGAACATGTCAACCTTTCACCCCTTTCCCATTATCAAGTCTCTAAATAATTGATAAAATAAGATGTAAGATAATAGAAATAATGGACTACTTCTAAATTTTCATTGAACGACCTAAGGGACTACTTGCTCGAGCTAAAGTGTATTCAAATTACAACAAGCATGGTAGTGTAACAGTGTTGATTGTTTGTAGTGCAAATGGGGCAATCACTTTCTTGTTAAAATGTTGGGGAGGGAGGGTAAGTGATGTAGAACTTGTAAGACAAGCAGGATTGTTCGACTTTCCTGAACATAGGCCATGGGATCAAATACTTGCTGACATGGGATTTACTCTCCGAGATTAGTTCGCAGCAAGATATGGGGTCGAATAGATTGTTCAAAGCTTCAGGAAGGGTAGAATGTCAGTTAAGTGCAAAAGAGGTTGAAATGACAAGACAAATCGCTAGTGTTCGCATATATATTCAACGCATCATCGGACTAACTCGAAATAGATATACAATACTGAAAGGTCCTGTAAACTTGACTATTTTTGATGATATGATAGATCAGAGCCGTGTTCATTTTACCACATATTAAGAGCTTTGGATGCTTTGACAAACCTCGTTGGTGTTATTGTGTATAGCGAATGAATTTGACCCACCAGTAACCATTTCCGGAACATTAATTTCTATTATTATACATCAGTTGAAAATGCTCTTCTTTGTTCAGTACATCAGTCACTAGGTCGTTCAGAGACACTCCAAGTCTATCCCTACATTCCATTGTATGCGTTGACAGTTTTGGCCGAAGCTCTTAAAGCAATAATAATAGAGACTGAAGCAAATTGCTTTACAATTAATTAAACATGCAACTGAGTAACTTTTCAGTACTATACATGTCTGACATTTGTATTAGGGTTCAATGTCGATGACCTATATCAGTCACAGAATCTAATTTTATTGTAAACGTTTTCCATCAACAATTCCATTGTTTAAGTTTACGATAAAAATTGTACTTGTAAAACACGCATTATATTATATGAATCATCAGTTGTATCGTCAAAATCAGTGATATAGTCTTTCCCGGAAAAAAAATAATATTAACACATCAAAAACACAATTTCTTAAAGTGTCACACATATTCTAAATAATTACCAACCAACCTTAATTAACACATCCAAGAAATAATGCTCAGCGAAATGTTATAAAAATAAATGCCTTATTTTACAGATATCTGTTCAATTTGGCATACAGGCTTTTAAACATATGAAAAGAAATAAAAACTACCTTGCTTTATAAAAATGCATTAACACTAATTAATTTCTTATCATCAAAACATAAAAAACAATAGAATATATGGCGTTTACAAGGTTGTCATTTTAATGAATAAAAATACGACACAGTGAGTATTTACATTTACATTTTGCAAAGTCTAAATGGCGACTTGTCGCGCTTGAGAGTATCACTCGTTTGGAAGATCTATTTATCGGAACCTAAACTGTATCCTCTGCATGTGAAACGTCACCCCTTGGAAGACGAAGACAAACTATTGGTTTTCATTTTAAAGTACAACTCCTTGCGCATCTTTTGCTAAAGCGCTCCATTATTGTTCATGAATGTACAAATACGATCTACATTACACGTGCTTGTACACAGTTTGCAAATTACTTGTGCTAATGCTCCACAATGCATTTTAAACTTCCCGCAATTTTGAAAGTATTTGTACTTTACGTTAACTGTGACTCATTAATATTCATGAGTTAGCATGCGTAAACGTACAGGGCTTGTGGCTTTAAGATGGCTTTCTGTTAAGCTTCATACTCTCAACCGTAGCTGTGTTTCTTATTCACTTAACGTGCCTTCAAGGTATCTCCATAGCTACTAATCACCTCCGGTTTTTTATCAGTGTCAGGAGATTGAGATGTGTGATAGTCATGACAAATGTTTTGTATTGTCTTCTCGGCATGGCGTCTTTATTAACACTTAAGGAATTCATTAAAGACACATTATCTGGAAATGGTTAATGTATTTTAGTTAGTATAACTTTCAAATTACACCGTAACTATACTACCAATTTGATAGCTATACTATGAACTATCGGTACGCAATACGTTTAGGAGCAAATCAAGACGTAATAATAAATTAATCTTTTTTTTCGATTATGTAGTAAAATATATTTAATTTTATCTGCTGGATTTAAATTATAAATACGTTACTAAGTGCAACTTATCGAAAAACTTAAACATACTTAAAATCTAATTTGTTTCAGTAGCTTAGTTTATTTAACGTTTATGTCACCTTATTTGTAATCCCAATGGCATTGCATTACTATTTAAAACAAAAACTCAAATAATCATGACTATTTTTAGATTTAACTTTCAGCGTAATATGTTTACACTTTTATCTAGTCAGTGATATCCTTGAGTAATAAATACAATCTTTAATGCATATTTGAATTAATCAATACACACACACCTTGATTATGACATAAACTCAAACCTAAATCGGTACTCATATGTATAAAACATTGTATTTATTGTTCAAGTTTAGGACTTCCTAGATAAAGTGTAAACAATTTAAACTGGATGTTTCATGTAAAAATAATCAAGAGTATTTGAATTTATTTTTCACCTTTTTACTACATAATGTGGTCCGAGTATTTACTTTCATACCCCATCCAACCCCTTCTCAAAGAAGGGAAAACGGGATGGGCTGGGTATGTAATAAAACCTTAATTTCGGCTCAAAAAGTTTGCATAATGTAAATTTAAATTTTGCATATAGCTAATTTTAAACAGGTTATCGCAATTTTTCAGTAAGATCTGTTTTTAAACGTGTTTTATTGTGGAAATATCCGTTATGAAATCCTGCTAATATAAGCTTTCCCATCGCTTAATGGAATTAAGGCGGGACCACGTAATGAATACAGTTTAAATGGTATTACACATAATGCTTAAAATGTTGTTGATCCTGACCCCTGTTCATTAATTAATCACAGTCAGTTACATGTCTGGTGTATGTACATGATTCAAAAAATCTGTCTTTGTAATATTTGGTTTATATATAATTTATTTCAAAGACGGCATATGATACAAATATAATTTACTCTAAAAATTGATTGGAACTAAAGCAATATGCGTATATGTCAGTAGAGGCATTTGCACAAATTGTCTTAATGTCTTTACCTACGGCTGAACCATGTTGATGTACCATATTTCCTTTCATCGGATGGTGCTATATGATAATGATCCATAGAGAGCCTCGTGGAAGATAAGTTTTACCTAACTGGAGTTATATAGATACTGGGGGTTCTGGCGCAATTTCCCCCCTCGCGACAAACAATCAGCAGTTATCAGTTGTCTCCAGTTGCCCTTAGCACAAAGATGCAAACGCCAAACGACGGTGACATACTTGCTGCCAGACCCCTCGCAACTATACAAACTGCTTCATTGCCCTTCGCTTAGGAAGAACTTTACCAAAAACTCCAGTATATATTAATTTAGTATGAATAATATCTTCCGTCTCCTTTTTGCAAATAACTTGCTATGCATGATTTATTTTAAGGTTCTTATTTAATATTTTCAATATCCTTAAATGGGACCCAACTATTGAAATCTTCATAATAACCCTTCTATTTAATCAATGCTTGTTTCTTTTTGTAATCACGCCGTATAATTTTTTCAATCCTGAATATCTCTTGCTTTGCTTTTATCATTTCTAATATATCTATTTTTAATTCATAAAAGCTTCCATCAATATTTTGGTTGTTTAAATCGTTTATTTTGTATGTCACAGGATTTGTATATTGAATTTCATCAACAACAAATATTTCTTCAGTCAAATTTGGAGTATAGCCTTTCTCAAACGTTCTTTTATATTTGCTGATTCTAACATTAGCCCCTATTTTAAACTTTGGCTTAATTTGATTACTTTTCATTTTTCCATACAAGTTGAAATACACCATTCCTTTATTCTTTTTATCACTTGCTTCAGTCGGTGTCATTTTAATGCTCCGATGTTTTGTGCTATTAGACTTGTCAACCATTGCTTGTAACAAGTCTAAATATGTGTTTGTATTGCTTGCTGTGAAATATTTCCACATCATCTCTTTTAATGTTCTGTTAAATCGTTCAATTACTACAACTTTTACAAAATTAAACGTGTGATACATTTCAATATTATTATCAACAAAGAACTGCTTGAATATTTTATTGTAAAATTCTACTCCCTGGTCAACCCACAGCAATCTACATTGTCTTCCCATACTTTTTTGGAACGCTTTGGTAATTTCTAAACCAGTTTTATTTGGAACCGGCACATCCCAAGCAAATTTACTAAACACATCAATAACAGTAAGCAAGTATTTAGTACCTTTATTATACTTTGAAAACGATTGCATATCAACCAAGTCAGCAGATCATATTTTATCAATTTCATTAACAATCACACGGCGTTGAGTGAACTTTCTTCGTATAGGCTTATGAAGTTCATCTGCTAACTTGTCAGTCCATTTCAACGCATTTTCTTGTTTTTTTATGCTCCAAGACCAAGTTTTTATTTAGTACTAATAACCGGCTTAACAATTAAATTCTTAGCGATTTTTTCCCCAAGTGATTTAGACTTACTTTTTTTTAAACCGGTTAGCATGCTTTTATCACACATTGATTTATTACTAGGAGTTTTGTCATAACTATAACATGCTCTTTGCAAACAGCATCTAACTCATTTGCCGGTTCTCCGCTATCAAGTGGGTTACCCGGACCGCAATAATTGTTAACGCCTTTTTAAGAAATAAAGGAAGTAATACTTTATTAATTTCAATATTTCCACCTTGTGTACTTTTAACAAACTGTGTTTTGGTAATACCACAAGACGCACATGTTGCTTTTAACATTCTTCTACCATTTTTTGCTAAAACATACTGAGGATTAACATTTTCAGTAACCATCTTTTCTTTAATACAGTAACTCATATATAATATGATTAGACTAAACTTTGTTTAGCCTAAACTTTGTTTACAAAATATGATTTTATATTTTTTTCATTTTCTATTGGATTGTCAGGTTTTAGCATTTTATAAAGTACATCATATCATGTAGTTAACTTGTTAATGAAGAATGAACAGAAATATCCGCACAAGACACTTGTTTTATCTTGATACTGAATAGTGTTGTATTTTATATTAGATATGTAGGTTAAAACTTCTTTTGGTGGGCTTAGACCAAACGGATCGAAGTAATAATTATCATAGTAACAAGTCCATTGTGTACCAGGTCCAGTATGACCATCAAGATTAATAATACCGCATTCTTGTTTATTTTGTTTAATTTGTTCTTGCTGAACACGCCCCTGAATTTCTGTATACCTAACTGCTTAACCCACTTTAGTATGTCTAAGTTAGAGATAGGCTCGTTTTTGAAAAAAAAATATTTAAGAATGTGATACTTCTATATGGTCTAATTTGTGAGTCTACTTGTAAACCATTTCCACGATCAACTCTCAATCCTTTTCCCTTTCTGCCTACTTGCAAACCTTTACCAGTTAAGCCACTAATAAGAGATGCAATCAATGGAATTCCTAATGATGCAAGTAGTCCAAGAAATCCTCCAACCTGTCGTTGCTGCTTTGTCATCGCAATAGGACAACAACCTTTAGACTTTATCATCTTGTTTCTTTGCGTAAGTGTTAATTTATTTGATCCAAGAAGTTCTTGTTTTTTGTCACTAGGAATAGTTACCATCCCATTTCCAAATTGTTTGCCGATTCCAGTACTCGCCAGACCACTCAGTGCCCCCTGTTGCTAGTGGTGCTAATACTTTCGGAGCGAGTCTAGCAACTGTTGGTAATATTGTTTTATTCAACAAGCCAGCTAATGCTCCTAAAAAGCCTCCATTTTTAGACTGAGATCTCATTTGTGTTTTTGATACATTTATATATAATCCACGTCCACGGTTTATAGCTTTACCAATGTTTTTAATTTGAGTTGTTGTTAACAACAAAGGAAAATTCCCAGTTAGTTGGTTATTTTTTTAACCTAAGTGTTAATTCGCTTTTGTTCTCATAAGCCTTTGCCAAACTTTGTTTTTGACCGTCTGTTAACTTTACTGAATAATTTTGGTAAGTCATGTATATTATAAGTTAGATTAAACAATAACTAGTTCATTTCCAACAGTATCAATAACAACATCTTCCTCGTATAAGACAAAGCATGAACTATATATGGGACGGCAGGAGGTACATTTAATTTATATCTCAAAGTTAGTTGTTTTAGATCAACACTGACTTCTTCTTGGCCTTTGCGCTTTAAATCAAAATATATCATACCAAAAAGATGTATAGAATTAATTCTATTGAGTAAAGTTCCAGTGTCTTTATCATTTTGTTTGTAAGAATAATTAATAACATCTCTAAATATTCTGTTGATATTATCATAACTGTATTCAGTATCTGGATAATAAATTCCGTCTCCAACTTCTTATCTAGCTGAATGTAAATAGCAATTAGTATTATTAGCATTTAGTTTAAAAGTATCTAAAGGATGAGGAGTTTGTGCTTGAGAAGAACTCTTGTCGGTCCTTTGCAAATACAAAAAAACATATTTAGGATTTTTAACACCAGCTGTTATTCTAAATGGGGTCTCGGTCGCATGGCTACTTCCACTTTCTTGTATCATTTCACGAAGGTAAATCCATTTTGTTTTTGTCATGTGATTTGTCATTACGTAACTTATGCCATCTTGATTAAATATCATTCTAGGTATCCACAAAACTAATTTATTAATAACTACTCGGCCATCATCGCCACTTGATTTGAAAATAACACATCATCATCTGTCAGTTGCAAGTTAATTTGAATCTGACTATGAGGAAGCATGTTTGTTTCTAAACCTTTAAAAAATGAATATTTGTTTAATGGGATCATAGATTCAGATTTTTGATTAGCTATGATTAAAGTATGGCGATGAGCAAACCCTTGATTATAAGTATCTTCATCCTTTCGAGATTCTGCAGCAGCCGTATCGTCTAAATGAAATATTCGTTTGCTCCTGTTGAATCTGTATAATTGCCAGACATTTCCAGTAAACTTTTGACGTTAACAAATCTGTAAAGATTATTTCCATCGTAAACTGATTTTCCATTTTGCCTCACTCGAATATGCTTGATTAATGAAGCCGCATCGTTATAAGTGCAATTCTGTCAGCATCTACGAAAGCGGTTCCATCAGCAAGCTTGTTTACTTGAAAACTGATTTCAAAATATGCGTTATACCAATCAAAGCGAGAACTTCTATCATTTATTTAAAAATGGATAACCGCTTTTCATTTGCCTAGTATTATTTTCAGGTAATACTACATGAGTATCTAATTGAATAGGTATATAATCGTATCGGGTATTATATTTTTCACTTCTAAACATCTGTATATACTATTAATTAGATTATTTTCTATTAATTCATCGATTAATTCTCGCATGAACATTTGTACTTTTGGTTCCTCTACCGGAAAGTAATCTATTAATTATTTTTTCTTCAGTTATATCATCAGCTACAACTTTAGCTACATCTTTTGTGACAGCTTTTGTAAGTTCTTTTAAAATTATCTCACCTTTTGGTTTAGGTTTCACAACTGAAACTAATTTATCAGCAGCCATTTTACCTACTTCATCCCCAAGTTTTTTAGAACCACTCTCTATAATTTGTTTTCCAGCAGTTTCTAATGCTTTCTTGCCTGCTGTTTTCACAGACTCACTAAATATTTTTGATTCAACCTTTGAAAAAATGTCAAATATACCAGCTCCAGTTAATCGGTTAAACTCGAGTATATGTTAATGTACTAGTGTCATAAACATTTTTCAAACATGCCATATAACATATATTACATTAATTCTTTTAAAACATATCGAAATGATGTATGAACTCCAGTTAGATTAATAATTTTGCCAGAGAAAACGGTAATGTAAATATTAATACTGTTAATGATCGATTTGTTTACTTCACAGAACCCAACCCTTATCGGTTCATCTTTAAAAGGATACGACCTTGTAAGGTCAGCTGTACTTATTTCATAAATAACATCCCCGTATGATCCATCAACAATATAATTACTTATCAAATCACAGTGAATGTACAATGTATCGATGAAATTTGTTTGGTGTTACAGTTCCAAATTTAGTTTCTCTAATAACTGCATCTTTCAAACTCGATTAAGGTGTGAACGTTTGTTTCTCTTAAATCAAGCATGAACTTATTATGAATGGTAACAAAACATTTGAAACTTGATAAATCAAATTCAATTTTTATTGAAACAGGTGAGTCAGCGGGTAAATCACCGTTTACAGTCAATGTTTCTTTTATGTAATTATCAATGTCAGCATAACTTCCATTTGCAAAACCATTAATTTTCCAATCTGTTCCATTGTGATACCTTATCACTTTGTTATTAAAATCTTCACTAATGTTATACCATGAGTAAGTCATGCAATTAATCTTATCGAGTCCAATGCCATACTTTTTTTTCTTGCCTAATACTAATGGTCTGTCAAATACAGTTGTAAACTTACTTGGTGTATTTGAGCTATTAATTATTGACGCTTTTTCTGATGATAATACAATTTTTTGTTCCATATAATATGAATAGATAAAATTAATCACCTAAATAAAACATTTTTAAACTTGATTTTTCATTAAAAACTTGAGTAGTGTCCTTTTGTATGATTGGTGTGAAACCTAGTGTTTTTCTGTTTGTGAGAAATAGTTCAAATGTTTCTTTTAGTATTCGTTTGTCATTTTCTAGTTTTGGATATAATAACTTTTGCTGATTTAAATTAGTAAGAACAAAATGTCGTCCCCTCCTGTATACGTAAGGTCTATTTCAAATACATAACGTCCAGATTTATCAATGAAAGGTCCTGCAATACCACCCATATGAAAATATTCTTCAGTATTTATAAATGGATTGGTTACCAAAGTAAATGCTTCGAGAATATTCTGACCGGAATGTTATTCTTTTTTGCTATCTTTTCAAGATTTTGTGACAAGACCTGATACTTCGACTGTTCCAAGTTTTTAGCAAACAAGTAAATTGTGTCATAGTAAACTAAAGATTTTAATAGCATGTGAACTAATGTGTTTGTTTTGTCAGAACCTGAATTACCACAAATTAACATTCTAAAACAACAGTCTGGCATAAAGTTGCATTATAATAATACTTAGATAATACTTGTCTTAACTTATTTTAACTTATCTTAACTTATCTTATTTTAATCTAACCTTATATTATACATGTCTTTGTTAAAATGGAAAGAATTAGCAGATAAAAAGCGGGTGAGCTTGTTAAAGAATACGAGAATAGAGTTATCCGAAAAACAATAGAAAAAGAACCTAGCCGTCATTTATACACAGAAGTATTTAAACCTGTGGCTGGCGAAATAACAGAGCAAACAAAGCGGCTGGCTGAACATTTGATTACCCTTCCAGAAATACGCCAACAATTGGCTATTCTTCCTGAGGCAATACGCCCACAATTAGTTGCCCCGCCTGAGCGTAGAGGTATAGCACCACCAACGCTACCACCAACGCTACCACCAACGCTACCAGCTGTCAGGCAAACCGTAGATCCTGGAGACCAAGCACCGAAGAAGGTTGATTTAGAGGAGGATCTAAAGCGGACATTAGAGCCTGGACCAAAATTAAGAAGTGCTTCAGACAGAGTGCTTAGGTCAAAATCTGCCGAACCCACGGGAGAATTATTTAAAAAAAAAATGTCATTCAATTGATTCCGAGGAAGAAATACCAGGAAAAATACTAGGAGAAATAGAAGAGGAATGGGAAGAAGAAGAAGAACCTGCTGCGAGGACTAAGGAACCCAAACAGGTGTTTGATGTTAACTTGGATGCTGGCATTGATAAAAAAAAGTACTTGATAAGTATAAATTACCAATAACAACCGAAATACCAGGTATTATGGAAGGAAAAGCTGATTTTGATAAATATATTGTAGAGGCTGCGAGGGTACGCAAGGAAATATTTTCCAAGATAAAAAAACTGAACACAAAAATAGACAACCTCGCCATTAAAAAACTAGAAGAGAAGCACAAGAAGGCGAAAATCGGTACAGCAACTAAATATAAATATTCAAGGTTAGTCTATAACCCCGAGTATCTCAGAAAAGAAAAAACTCTGCATAAGATAGGTCGTATTAATCTGACTTATGAACTGGAAGCTCTGGATTTTCACACAGAGAGGTTGCCTGAGCGAATTCGAACAGCTAGTGAAACTACACAAAAGACTGGTAAAGGGATGCAACAAAATAAACATTCCTACAAAGTCGACAAAGATGGCCATTACGGTATGTTACAAATTGATTTACCCAAGCTTGTTGGTCATCACAAACTTATTGCCAAACAAGGAGAAGTAGTTGTGCTAGACCTAAATGTAGACGATGATTTTATAGACTTAATAACAAAGCATTACATAATAAAAAAACGTATTCCAAGGTGTCTCAAAATGCTTTTAAGAAACTAACAGAATTATCTGGTTTACCAATTCACAAAGGTTCTTCAGAGTTTAATAAGATTTTAGGAGGTTGTGTTGATGTTAAATATTACAATAGTCCTGATGATTTGGTTAATGATCTGGAGTTGTATGCGGAAGCATCGAATCAGGAAATAATAGTCCACAGGTAATAAATAAAGGTATTAGCATAATCGATGAATTATTAAAAATAGGCGAAATGTCACCCAAAGAACATGAGCAACTATTTTCTAAATATTTTGATTAAATTATTGTCTAACTGTAATTATACATGAAAACCAAAGAAGAATTAATTGATTACTTGACGCGACTTGTAGCTGCATACAGACGTAGTTATAAATTGTGCGGCGTCATAAACACAACATTACAAATTGTTAGTGGGATAATTGGTTGTACTGCCGTATTGGCATTGGTTCCGGCAATTCCTGTTTTTGTAGCCTCAGTTGGCGCAGTTCCTCCAGTAGTTGCTGTTTTAGTGAGTAAAACAAGAATAGCAGAAAAAAAGACTTTGTTAAAAACACATCATAGACGTTTTAAACAAATTCTTTCATATGGCCAAACAACTACAGGACTAGAAAATGACGAAGAGGTAATCAGAATTGCCTTTAATAAAATATTAGAAATTCAAAAGTATTGACAACTTTACAGAACCTCTGGAAATGTATATGAAAATAGTTCAGTTAAACGGCCATGGCATCCAGTCGTTATTCTTTTTCAACTTGTTTCCATATCCTATCATACTTTTCTCTAGTAGATTTTGTTTTAATCGATTTTGTTTCTTTCTTTATTTTTAATATTTTAAATATTTTCTGAAAAATGTATTCAAATTTGATTGATCTTTTTCGACCCTCTATTTTATCCAAAACCTTTGTAATGTTGTAAAACAATTCTTCTTATCTATGTCTATTTGTAGAAAACAAATCATATGCTACCAAGTATTTATCCAAATGGTACTTTCTGTGGTAAATAGTTTTCTTTCGGTTGTAGTTGTAACCTGCAATAAGATTGTAACTGGTGTGAGTGCTACAATTAAAACAGATACGTTCATTATCGAAAACGTCTTAAGTGCCGTTACAATTAATACATGCATTAGAGCATTTGTAACACAGCTTGGTTTTGACACAGTATTTACAAAGCTTCTTTTTATAAATCATGCAAAATAAGATACAATCTGAACATACTCCAGGGATATCAATAATATCCAAAACTCTTTCACAATATTTGCAATTCATTATATCATAATATAGCATTATATTTTTAAATATAAGCTTAAAGAAATATTATCTTATGTAATATTATAATGGGACAAGTAGAAAAGGAAATCAAAAAATTTAAAGACGTTCAAATGACATATGCTCAAATGGTTGATTTTGAAAATACAGCTAAACTTGACAAAGAGTAAATAGTTTTTACAAACTTTCAAGATCTGACTGAAAGAATTATAACCATGGCACAACAACTAAAATTACCATGGAAAATAAAAATAAACAAATATAAACAAGTTGCATGCTTTTTGTAAAAAAACAAATTTCTTCAGCAACTCGTGATTTTGTAACTGAGGATTCTTTTATTCCTTACTACAGTATTTTGTTAGACAAGGGAATTAATATTATTGTTTATGCTGGTTAAATAAAAATAATGTGATCTATAGTATATGGAAAGATATACAGAAACAGTAGCTTACTTTAAAAAGACTCTCATGATCAAGGCGACAGAGGAGATTGAAGAGTTTAAAAAAAAAACAAGATGAAACGCTTAGAGGGAGCTAATAAATTGCGTAAATATGACTGGTTAATAAAGACACTCACAGACATGACGACAGAAGAAATAAATATTTTTCAAAAAGACCAAGCAGACGCAGTAGACAAAAAGGTTGAACATTTTAAGAAAGAATTATTAAGGGGAAAAAAGATCATATGAGTGATATTGGTATCGAATGCTACGAAAACTTGAAAACGTTTGTTAAAAGCTTGACATTAAATAATATAATATAATCTATAGTATATGGGAAGTTATGCAGAAGAAAAAAGTAAACACTTTGATGAGGAAAAAACTTTATGAAAAAGTAGCTGTCTATGAACAGACTCTTTTAACTAAAGCAAACAAGGAGATCAAAGAGTTTGAAGAAAGTCAAATGAGACGATTGGAAGAAGATATTGCAGCTTTTAAAAAAGATTGGGCGATAAAGGTCGCGCATGAAGCTAATACTGCTATAAAGCTTCTTACAGACCTGGCAATAAAACAAATTAGGATTTTTAGTGAAACACTAGCAGATGCAGTAGCCAAGGATGTTAAGTATTTTAAGGATGAATTTATCACCAAACTGAAAAAAACGCATATAATTAATACTGATATCGGATGTTATGAAGACTTTGAAATGTTTATTAAAAGCATAAAAGAGATGATTAATGAAAAGCTTCTTGATAAAAACGACTTCATAAACTATTGTGAGCAAAAAAAATAAAATTGCCAATAGCTGAAGGTGATCTTAAAACCGATGATTTCGAGAGATACTGTAAATATCATGTAAAAATTAACCAGATGGTAGATAACAAGACTCTTGAAAAAAAATGCTTTTGGAAATACTTGGACATTCTTCTGGATGGAGAAATAGATGTTCTTTTAGATGAAAAAATAGATATTCTTGAAGTATCAGAAAATGATGACTCTGATGATACCATTTTGTTTTAACATATTTGGGTATGAAGATAATCAAGTATACCCTTTGTGCATATCAAAAAATAAAGCAAAATGTAATGATGATGCAATACATACTATTTTGAGACATAAAATAAATATCAGTTTGCTCATGTATGTAAACTGTAAATCTGTTCTCATGACAGAAGATACTTAACAAGTAAAGTTACTTTTGAGCAAATATACTTTTGCTTCACCTCCTATACCTTTACTTATAAATGGTAATTTACTCCAGGAATATTTATACTCACATATGCAAATATGTTCACATGACAAAAATACTTACCATAAGTAAATTTACTTACGTGTGTATATATACTCACAGGAGTAAACGTCTGCATGTACTAAAACAACTCAGATTTAAGTATTTTTAAGTTTTCCGATAAGTTACACATAGAAATTTATGTATTTATCATTTAAGTCCAGCAGATAAAATAAAATATAATTTACTACATAATGGAAAAGTAATATTAATTTCTTAACACGTCTTGATTTGCTCCAAAACGTATAGCGTCCAGACCTTGTCTTGATTTACCTCAATACCCTTTGCTCTATGAACGTCTCTGACACGCCAACAAGACGTTCTGTGCTGTGATCGTGTCTTGGTTTACCTCAATACCATTTGCTCTATGAACGTCTCTGACACGCCAACAAGACGTTCTGCGCGGTGATCGAGTCTTGGTTTACCGCAATACCCTTTGCTCTATGAACGTCTCTGACACGACAACAAGACTTTCTGCGCCGTGACCGTGTCTTGCTTTACCTCAATACCTTTTGGTCTATGAACGTCTCTTACACGACAACAGGACGTTCTGCGCCGTGACCGTGTCTTGCTTTACCTCAATACCTTTTGCTCTATAAACTTCTCTGACACGACAACAAGACGTTCAGCACCGTGACCGTGTCTTGGTTTACGTTTAAGACGCCTTGGACCATGACCGTGTTTTAAGACATGTCGAGATACACATTATGTTAGTTCGTTCCATTTCCAAAAGTCACATAAATTAGGGCATACACGTGCTTACAAAACACTGCATCTCAAACTATACATACCAAGAGAATATAACTCCGGTATGAAGCAAATGGTCTGCAATTTATAGACAATCTGTGGGAACGCCAACCCGACGCGGAGGGATATTTATCTAAAAACATAACGCGCAAAAACGTAAACAAACTGAATTTTGAGCAGATTTAAGGATGGCGTTCAAAATGACACCAATGATGTAACAAGTAGTCAACTGACAATGCACAACGATGACACGCATACACAACTAAATAAATTCGTTTGTTACAAAGTGGATTTGAAGTTTTTACATGTTTTGGCTATTTTATTTTATTAAAAACATGATTTCTAGGCATTTACAAATCGCCGAATGTTCCGGAAATTTCAATAACATTTTAGCTTTTAATCAAATTGATAATTACAGTTTGTTCTTACAGAGAAAAAAGACGAAAGCAATAACGTCGAGAAAAAGTCTTCCTCTACAAACCTGCAAAATGTCATCAAAATTTGGAAAAAATACTTTAAACGTTTCATGACCGTCCGTAAAATTACACACGGAAAATTCGTAATAATATTCGTAATCGTTGTATAACTAAAAAGCTACTCAATCAGGGTTACCGTTACCATAAACAACGTAAAACCTTTGCAAAATTGATCTTCTTTCCAAATCTAAAAGTAATTTAAGGACTCTTCTTCTGCGACAAGGACTATCACAACCTGACTTCTATGGTGATGTGATTTATAAACTTCGTAAGATTCTTGGTCATGATCACTTTCATACTCTCTTTGTTAAACTTGTTAAAAGGTTTATCAAAAGAGGTTATTACCGTATCATTTTGCAACGTACTGCATGCTTGGTGGTGGACCCTTTTACAGTTCGCCACTATGCTTTCCTCTTTAATTGTACGATGGACGGACAGGCTGTGGACCCTATGGTGACGCCTACCTAAAGCCCATTGGGACGGTGTCGTTTGATGTTTGTCTATGATCTTTCTTGTCGTGCCCTTAATGGTTTATTCTCGTGTTGCTCTGACTTCTGCCAAGTCAATGAGTACCTTCATTGTGGCTTTCTAGGATATTGTTTTTTTTATATTATATTTACACGAACATATTTGTGTTTTACTTATATTGCCTATTGATGCTGCCTTGTCGGTTAGAGATTATATCATGGCGGGGATTTCTTTATTTACACTGTCCTGTTTTAATGGGATGACAGTATGGTAAGTGTGAAGTTTGCCACTTACCGTTTCAAGGCGGTAGCCCTATTGCCAACCCTTTTGTGTTTGTGGTGTCGTTTGTATTTATTATTACTTTTGCCTTCTTGTTTGTCTGTTTGCGTGTTTGTTTCTGTGTTTTGTGGTTGACTGTCCTCCTTGAATGCTACTTTCCCTGTCCGATCATTTTATATTTTTTTATAAGGAAAACGGTCGTATAAATTATTTTTTGAATTTAATAATAAAAATATGTTTTCAGAAGTGTTTTGTTGGAAGCACCCGGTTGAAAAACGACTCGATTTTTCCGTGTGTAATTTTACGGACGGTCATGAAACGTTTAAAGTATTTTTTCCAAATGTTGATGACATTTTGCAGGTTTGTAGAGGAAGATTTTTTCTCGACGTTATTGCTTTCGTCTTTTTTCTCTGTAAGAACAAACTGTAATTATCAATTTGATTAAAAGCTAAAATTTTATTGAAATTTCCGGAACATTCGGCGATTTGTAAATGCCTAGACATCATGTTTTTAATAAAATAAAATCCACTTTGTAACAAACGAACTTATTTAGTTGTGTATGCGTGTCATCGTTGTGCATTGTCAGTTGACTACATCTTACATCATTGGTGTCATTTTGACCGCCATCCTTAAATCTGCTCAAAATTCAGTTTGTTTACGTTTTTGCGCGTTATGTTTTTAGATAAATATCCCTCCGCGGCGGGTTGGCTTTCCATCAGATTGTCTATAAATTGCAGAACATTTGCTTCATACCGGAGTTATATTCTCTTGTTATGTATAGTTTGAGATGCAGTGTTTTGTAAGCACGTGTATGTCCTAATTTCTGTGACTTTTGGAAATGGAACGAACTAACATAACGTGTATCTCGACATGTCTTGAAACATGGTCATGGTCCAAGGCGTCTTAAACGTAAACCAAGACACGGTCACGGCGCAGAACGTCTTGTTGTCGTGTCAGAGACGTTCATAGAGTAAAGGGTATTGAGCTAAAAGCAAGACACGATCACGGCGCAGAATGCCTTTTTGTCGTGTCAGAGACGTTCATAGAGCAAAGGGTATTGAAGTAAACCAAGACACGATCACGGCGCAGAACGTCTTGTTGGCGGTTCAGAGACGTTCATAGAGTAAAGGGTATTGAGGTAAACCAAGACACGATCACGGCGCAGAACGTCTTGTTGGCGTGTCAGAGACGTTCATAGAGCAAAGGGTATTGAGGTAAATCAAGACAAGGTCGGGACGCTATACGTTTTGGAGCAAATCAAAACGTGTTAAGAAATTAATATTATTTTTCCATTATGTAGTAAAATATATTTTATTTTATCTGCTGGACTTAAATGATAAATACATAAATTTATAAGTGTGTGAGTATAAATACTCCTGGAGTAAATTACCATTTATAAGTAAAAGTATAGGAGATGAAGCAAAAGTATATTTGCTCAAAAGTAACTTTACTTGTTAAGTATCTTCTGTCATGAGAACAGATTTACAGCTTACATACATGAGCAAACTGATATTTATTTTATGTCTCAAAATAGCTTTACAGACTGTGTACTGGTCAGAAGTCATTTGCACATGCTCTCTGATTGAAAATGTCTGCAAAAAGGGCCCGCAGTTTGTCGTGGTCTGATGTTGAAACAGAGTACCTACTGTCTGTTTGGAACATGAACAAAACGTTGAAGAGCAACTTGAAGATCCAAAGAAAAACAAAGGTTGCATTTACAAAATGCTTTCATCTGTGCTGGAAAAGCAGTGACATAAGAAATCAAGTATTCAGTGCAAAATTCGAATGCACACCATGAAAAGAGGTCAAATATATTGCAAACACTTTGGCAGAAACTTTTTCTAAAAACTCTTCTTCTGAAAATTGTCAACCAAATTTTCTAAAAAATAAGAAATTAAAAGAAGCTGAATTTCAAGTCGAAAAAAATGGAGAAATTGGAGAAATACAATAAACTGTTCACTCTTAAATAACTTCGAGAATCCCTTAAAAAGGCTCATGATACACCAGCTGGTCCTGATGATATCCATTATCAATTATTAAAACATTTAACCTGAAACCTGTCTCTCTACACTTCTTGATATATTTAATAAGGTTTGGGGGACAGGAAACTTCCCCGATTCTTGGCGGGAAGCAATCGTTATTTCAGTCCCCAAACCTGGAAAGGATCATACGGACCCAATAAATTATCGCCCTATTGCTTTAACGAGTTGTATATGTAAAACCATGGAACGAATGATTAATGAGAGACTCGTTTGGTACCTGGAATCCAACAAGCTGATAATAAAGTATCAAAGTGGATTCCGGCGCCAACGAGGCACAACAGACAATCTCATTTGATTTGAATCATTTATTAGGGAAGCTTTCGTAAAGTAAAAACATCTAGTCGCTGTATTTTTTGACTTGCAGAAATCGTATGATACTGCTTGGAAGTACGGTATCATGAATGATCTTTATGACCTTGGTCTTAGAGGCCGATTACCAATTTTTATAGAGAATTTCTTAGATGACAGACAGTTTCGTGTCCGAATGGGTTCAACCCTCTCTAACATTCATGAACTGGAGATGGGTGAGCCACAGGGCAGCATACTCTCTGTCACCCTTTTTAATATAAAAATTAACAGAATAGTTAAATGCATCAATTGGATTGCTCTCTATATGTTGACGACTTTGTTATATGTTATCGTGCAAAAAGCATCAACACTTTTGAGAGACAACTTCAACAATGTCTGAATAAACGTCAGACCTGGTCCGATGAAAATGGTTTTAAATTTTCTAAATCTAAAACTAATTGTATGCACTTTTGTCAACTACATAAACATCATGAAGACACTCATCTAACATTGGATGGGTCATCAATACCAGTAGTGGATGAGACAAAATTCCTTGGTCTTATTTTCGACCGTAAATTAACGTTTATACCACACCTGAAATATTTGATTGCCAAGTGCATTAAAACTCTTAATTTACTTAAAGTTGTTGCAAACACTAATTGGGGAGCAGATCGTAAAGTACTTTTACAACTTTATTGATCTCTTATCAGATCCAAGCTGGACTACGGCTCAATAGTATATGGATCGACTCGCAAGTCATACTTGCAGATGCTCGATCCTATACGGTATCAAGGAGTACGACTCGCCTTAGGTGCCTTTCGTACATCACCAGCCGAAAGTCTATATGTTGAAGCTAATGAACCGTCGCTGTCTCATAGACGGGACAAATTAGCCCTTCAATATGCCATTATATTAAAATCTAACCCTTCAAACCCAACTTTCGATAACGTTTTTAATCCTATATATGAACCTCTGTTTGATCGAAAACCGAAGGCCAGTCGACCATTTGGTTTTCGTATTAAACCAAAATTAAGAGACACTGAAATCAACCTAAATTTGATTGCCAAGTACAAAGTACCACAAATTCCACCGTGGACTTTGGAAACACCAACAATTATATTTGATCTTTGTAATAGTTACAAATCCAGAACAGACCCTACTGTCTTTCAAAGCAAATTTAATGAAATTAAATCGAAATAAAGTAACTTTCAACATATATACACAGATGGTTCTCAAGATGGAGATAAGGTAGCTGCAGCAGCTGTTGTTCACAAACACAGCATACAGGGCCACCTGCCTGACAAGGCCTCTATCTTTTCAGCCGAGCTTAAGGCAATTGAACTTGCCTTAAATTATATTCAGGAATCTGATGATGACCATTTTGTAATAGTTTCTGATTCCCTTTCATCTCTTCAAGCACTGGGTAATATGAAACAAGATAACCCAGTTGTTCTTCAACTTTTAGAAAAGTACATTTCTCTTATACATGTAATTGATAATGTTATTATTTTCTGCTGGCATCCATGCCATGTAGGAATACGTGGTAATGATAGATCTGATAGTGCTGCTAAAACAGCATTAGGTTTACATATATCCTATGCTAAATTACCTTATACTGATCTTAAAAGTTGTATTAACACATTTATTCGTAACTCTTGGCAAGCCGCTTGGGATTTGTCAGTTAACAATAAACTCCATTCAATTAAACCGTTACTTGGAGAATGGCGTTCTTCTAGTAGACCCATTCGTCGAGAAGAAGTTGTCCTTCCCGGTGCAGGATAGGGCATACACGTTATACTCATTCATATTTATTACAAGCTGAGCAATTACCATAATGTATACCCTGCTTTGCACCGTTAACGGTCAAACACATCTTGCTGGAATGTGTAGACTTTGATCCTATGCGTCAAAGGTACTACAATATTAATACTATGAAAGAGTTATTTGATACTATAGATTTTAGTCTTGTTTTAGATTTCCTAAAAGAAATCAGACTATATAAGTCATTATAATGTGTTCTTATATATATTTACTTGTTTATATGCCCGTTGACGGGCATTTGTTGATTTACATATATAGTTTATATTACTACCACATCATCCCTTATTTTTTAATAGTTTTATCTTTATATATTTACATTAATTTTTAATTACTACTTAATATTTTCATCTTTCGTCGTTTTTTGCGCACTATATGACCTAATTATGTGTCGACGTGCCGTAAAACACCATTCATTAATTCATTCTGAAAAGAGCAGCATTCTGGAACTGGAAGACAAAACTGAAAACTAGTGGCAAAGGAAGAAAATTGTGAAAAATTGTACACGCAGTTGAATGAGATTTTAGGCCAGCGTCCTGCATCATCGCCTGTGAAAGTGGTGGAAACTATGAGCAGAAAGAGAAGATTTCCACAATCACATGCGGATGACTCGGACAATGACACTAAAGACAATACACAAGACACGAGCGCGGACGGAAAGTACACACAAAGATGATCACAGCATCACAGAGAAAAGAAAGTCAAGAAAATATGTATTTTTACAATATTACCATAAATAAATTCAAAAATACAATTTCAATAAAATAAACAAAATGCATTTAATGTTATAGATCTACGTATATGTCGTGGCGTTGTCCGTCCGTCTGTCCGTCCATCCATCCTTAATATTTACCGGACAGCTGGTTGTGGCTAACAACTGTAAACGTATAAGATCTGCAACAATGAAACTTGTACAATATGTACACATCTTCATAATGATCCTGATTAATACATCTGATAAAGGCCCATAACTCTCTAATTCATTTTTTTAATTATACCCCTTTGAAAAAAAGGTTTAACCTGAAACTTAACGTAGCGTTTTTTTGGGCTAATGACTTTCACTGTATTAGCTGTACAACAATGAAACTTTCCCCGCATCTTCTGCATGATCCAGGTTTACCACCACCAATTGAAGTAAACCGCCGCGGTGTGGTCAGGTATACTTTCTATAAAAACTAGAAGGGTGTTCCACGGAATACTTGTGCTTATTTCAGAAAGTTACAACCTAACTATAATATTTGAAGACATGGAGTGCAATCCTTCATGAATAATAGAGCAATGTTTTTTAAGTGTTAACGTTTATGAAAAAGGAGCATACATCTGCACTGGATAATTGATAAGAAAGAACTATAAAAAGGTTTATGACCATAGGTCAATATTTTGCCACACTATAAGCTAGGCTAGGTTGAAGGTTGAAGTTTTATGAAAAGGGGCATAACTCTGGCAAAACGAAAGTCAGAGTTATTGGACATGTGTTTCAACATTCCTTGGGTTAAGATGAAGATGTGTGCGAAGTTTCATGAACATAGGTTTTCAAGTTATGGCCAATGTTAAGTTGCAGGTTAAAGTGTGACGGACGACGACGAGGACGACGGACGACAGCCAAAACGACCCTTCAGGTCTCGCACCTCTATTATCTCCATGAAAACTCACGGCCATAGAGACAAAAGGAAAACAGAATATAATTCTATTTTTTTTTTCAATTTTATTCAATTTTTAATTTGAAAAATAGTTTTTTCTGTGCTTTAGCATACATCTGCAGTGTAAAAGACAGATGATACAGAAAATCCCATGTTGATATGAAGTTTCATTCACATTTCAGAAGTGTTTGACCTAAGCACTACATATTCAGCTAGACAATGTATTAATTTTGTATTTTTCATAAGGGTCACATAAACATGATCGAGAAAAAATTACCTGGCTAAAGAAAGATAAAAATATCGGACAGGGAAAGCAGCATTCAAGGACGACAGTCAACCGCAAAACACAAAAACAAACACGCAAAGAGACAAATGAGAAGGCAAAAGTAATAAAAACTGCAAACGACATCACAAACACAAAAGGGTTTACAATAGGGCAACCGCCTTGGAACGGTCAGTGGCAACAAAGGCCACTGGTGGGTTTAAACCGGTTCTAGGGTACACCAAACCTCACACTTACCCTTCTGTCATAACAATGTCTGCTGCCCAGCTTTGAAACTCAGATGTTGGAAAATGCTGTACAGTAACCTATGGGGAAATTAATTGAGGGGTGAGACCCTAAGAAGTGTCTGTCATGCTACGCTGGCGACACAAAAGTAATCCCTCCTTTTTTGTACATAAGTAAGGGAAAATAGCCAATTTTTTATTCGATTTTGTTGTTGTACGTATAAGAAAGGTATTGATTGGTTTACTGGATTATTGATGAACAGTTTCGAATTCCCGAATCTATGCATATACTATGTGACCAACCATCAATGAAAACAGCTGTACCATTAATATGTTTAGTAAACAAGCAAGATCTTCCTTACATGTCTTGCGACCCACCTTTCTGTTTTACCCTTTCTGGTGGTTTTCAAGTGGAAAACTATTTTTCTATATAAAAGTTAAACTTCAGCATTATCCATACTTGAGTTGAAGTTGCTGGAAATCATTACCGTCTGACATTTTAACAATGTTGTTATTGAATGGGGAAATAAATGGTGTTTCATCTTATAAAGGCCCATAACTCTGATTCATGTTTTATTTAATTATTCCCTATTTAACCTGAAACTTTCAAAGTATATTGTCTACAACAATAAAACTTTGCACACATATTTAGCATGATACAGTGAATACATCTTATAAATGCCCATAACTCTCTGGTTCATGTTTTTGGAATTATTTTCCTTTGAAAAAGGTTTAACCTGGAACTTAACCTTGCCTTTTACAAGTGATTGTATGTAATACGTTTCAAAGTATTAGCTATGTGTAATGAAACGACCCGCTAGACGGTGCTCTTGTTACAAAATGCTATTAAGTTTAAGAATAAAAAGTCCAATATGTCCAGAGCCTTAAACTCCTGAAAGTTCAGTAAAGTTCATCAAGTATCCTGAAGTTTCATCAAAAGTTCATATAAAATCTTGAATAAAGTCCAAAAATACTCTCTTTCGATAAAGTTCTGTAGATAAATACAAGATGGGTAGAACTATAGCTTCGCCATTGAGTCACGGGTATATAAAATTCCGTCTATTACAGGTATCAGGTAGATGGACCATAGTCAACTGTGGTGGAGGAAGATAATGATGACGATGAGCTGAATGAAAACCCAGCTAAACGAAAGATAGGCGAGAACGAAAAGAAAAAAGTGAACAACCTAACTGAGGGAAAGACAGGAGGGAAAGGAACAAAGGAAGAGAAGAAACAACGTGAGAATAGAGCAGAACAGAAGAACAAAAAGCCATCAGAAAAGAAGACAAGGAAATGTGGAAATCGCTTTGGGAGTTGTCATGGCAGGATTTACAGAGAGAAACAATACATTTGAAACAGCCATGTTGTCTTTAGAGAGGAAAACAGTTGATGCCGAACTGAAGAAAATAGAAATAGAAAAACAAAGACTAGAAACAGAAGAGTGACATAAACGTGATGAACGGGATCACCAGTTCCGCATGATGCAAATGATCCTTGGAAGAATGAACACTCCACAAGCAACTCCAGGCATTATGTCATCCACATCGTTTGGTACAGAGTGGGCTGAATCATCTCCACAGCATAACAGTACGCAATAGGAACGACCATCCAGTCTCCAATCAGATGTGTCTTACGACGAGACCGGCCATGCCTAATATAATCTCTAGATCTACTAACTGTATGGTGTACCAGGAGGGTCAGAATTCTGGAGTTATGTATATGATACATACTTATTTATGTATCTTACGTAAATGAATTATGTATGATACATACAGTACGATACATAATTAGAATTATGGTTAATACTTAAATAATTATGCATGACATATAATTTCCGAGCGTTGACCCTCTGAGTACACGATATAACTCTTTAAACCAGTTTGTTGGAAACAATTTGGATTACAAAATGAGGGGAGTTAGTACGGTTTTGTTTAAAAGTTTATATGGCCACCATTTCATTTTGTTAATTGCTCACCTCATACTTTGAAGGTCGCTATTGTTTTTCAAATTCTCCATTTTTTGGTACAATACTTTGCGGGAAGTTATTGTCAATCAATTGGCTATTGTGGACCATTGTATTTTGTAGAGCACCTGTGTCATCATTTCTTTTTTATTTCAGAAAATATTCCTTTAATTTGTGGGGCGGGAGTATTAACTTTTCGTTCGATCTGACAATTTGTATGCACTGAAACTGCAGCCGAAATGTTATATGTTCAACTAGAAATGATGTCGGATAATTTAGGTGTTAAATGCAAAAGCACTATTTTACATGGGGTACTTGTGGATCTATGATTTATCATTTTATCCAAAGTCACAGCCTTTTTTTGAAGGGACACACAACAACTTGATCTGTTTAAAACTCAAGGTGTCGAGTTATTTTTTCTACACAACTTGCATATTTGCAATCAATGATATCAATCATTAGCATAGTTCAAAGCAAACTGTTTTGACATGTTATTAATTGTTGAATGTATTGCACCATTAATATATAAAAACATTTGGTAGAATAACGAAGAAAATTTAAACTAACAAATTGTATTTTTAAAAATTATATGCAAGCAAGTTTAAATTTAAAGCAATACTGAATTAATAAATAATGTTATTGGTTGATACAAATTTCAAGATTGCCGTGTGTCCCTTTAATAATCTATAGCACTAAAATCAAATGGTCGCTGACTTTTGGCAAATGGTGTTGCTATGTCACAACCAAGAAGTTGAACATTTGAACATTTTATTTTCTGATACTAATGTAATGTTTAAAGTGATCAAGAAAAGTTGAACATGTTATTTTCTGAGACACATGTGTTATTCAAAGTGATCTAAAATGTTGAACATTTGATTATATACGAGCACATGCAGTGTTGGAAGTGTTTTAATGTTAGGTTGTTGTTATGTCTTCAGAATGTTTTCAAGCTGTTATGCTACTAAATTTATCAAGAATAAACAATTTAAAAAAATAAATGTATTGCCTTCAAGTTTTGTATAGCACGAGACACACATATATAGTTGCAAATGCACGTCAACATCCTAGATGTTGTGTGATGACAACTTTGAGTTCAAACAATCGTTAAGAACTATGAGTTTAATCAGTCGTTACGAAATATGAGTTCAATCAGTCGTGACGAAATATGAGTTCAAACAGTCTGACGAAATATGAGTTCAAACAGTCGTTACGAAATATGAGTTCAAACAGTCGCTACGAAATATGAGTTCAGTCAGTCGTGACGAAATATGAGTTCAAACAGTCGTGACGAAATATGAGTTCAATCAGTCGTGACGAAATATGAGTTCAATCAGTCGTGACGAAATATGAGTTCAAACAGTCGTGACGAAATATGAGTTCAAACAGTCGTTACGAAATATGAGTTCAAACAGTCGTGACGAAATATGAGTTCAAACAGTCGTTACGAAATATGAGTTCAAACAGACGTGACGAAATATGAGTTCAACCCGTCGTTACGAAATATGAGTTCAAACAGTCGTGACGAAATATGAGTTCAAACAGTCGTTACGAAATACGTTTCCAGATCATTCCTCAGTATTATAGCACTGGGCTGATCTTCTACCTCGTCATTCTCGCCCTACTGAGCTTGTAATTGAACAACCTTTGTGCAGCTGTTAGGTTGGCCTGGTTTGTGTAGGGCTTCGGTAGCCAGCTCTTCAGCTTATAGGCTGCATCAGCAACAAGAACAATCGGCATCGATATTTCCTTGTCCAGACAAGCAGGTGTCTTTGGCCACGCTGGAAACAGATCATTTGTCTCACCTTTGTAGAACATTTTTAAATTACCAAACAACCTGGCATCATGCACCTTTCCTGGCTAGCCAACATTCATATCCGTGATAATGTACTTGTGATCACAAGCAGCCTGAGGATTATTAAATACCATCCCTTTATGTTCAAATAATCACCATGAGCAGAGACAGGCACGATGATTGGTAACAGTTAGGAAATCCCCAGGTCTGGTCAAAGCCATCAATGACATTTTGCAAGTCTACATCCGTTGGGAGTTTGACATATCTTACCAACAGCGAATCAGAAATAGCGGTACAGACACTTGTGTACAGACACTTGTGTACGGTGAATGTTCCGACACCAAAAAGAGTGGTCACAGCGCGTTTTCTGCAGAAGAAGCCAACCTTGTGATCCAGTTCCAGTTGTTGTCGTACAGGTGAAGCATGGTCGGGAAAACTTGGACGAAGTTCATCACACAGAACATTGAACGTTTCCCTTGTCATACGTAAGCTTTCAATCCTTTGATCATCGTTAAAAGCTTGTTTCACGACATCAGTCTACCAGGCACGAGATCGTTCTCTCATCCATATGGATTTTCATGGGTGAGTCCAAGAGCAAGACCTGTACATAAATAAATAAAAAAAATATGACACGTCTCTTCTCCTTTTTGAAATAAGTAGTCTATCCATGACTGCTGCGGAATACAAATTGACCTCTGTAATGCATATGCCGTGTGTAAATGTCAAATTACACACACGACATTAAACATATGTGAACACGAAGTAAATATACTTTACTCACATGCGTGTATATATTCCATATACTGTACTCACATGCGTGTATATATACTTTACTCTCATGCGTGTATATATACTGTACTCACATGCGTGTATATATACTGTACTCACATGCGTGTATATATTCCATATACTGTACTCACATGCGTGTATATATACTTTACTCTCATGCGTGTATATATACTGTACTCACATGCGTGTAAATATACTGTACTCACATGCGTGTATATATTCCATATGCAAGATTACTGACATGATTAAATTTCTGCATGTGGTATATTAGTTTCAGAATGTAACGTTCATGTCACTTTATTTCTAATCCCATTGATATTGCATTAAAAAATTGTTAAAAACAATAATAGAACTCAAAAAATCATGAATATTTTTACATTTAACTTTCAGTGTAATATGTTTACACGTTTATCTAGTCAGTGATATCCTTTAACAATAAATACAAACATATGTCCGTATTTTTGGTTGACTCGTCCTTGAATGCTACATTCCTGTTCGATTTTACTTTACCTTTCTTGATGCATATGTGAATTAATCAATACACACTTGACCTTGATTTTGACATAAACTGGCATTTATACGTACTCATATTTATAAAAACTGTATTATTCAATTGTATGGCTTTCTACATAAAGTGTACACATATGAAACTGGATGTTTCATGTAAAAATAATCAGGATTATATTTAGTTCAGTCTTATTTTTTATCTTTTTAAATAGAGTTTTAATGGTATTACACATGATGCTTACAATGTTGTTGATCCTGGCCCCTGTTCATTAATTAATCACAGTCAGTTACATGTACGATGTATGTACATGATTCGTAAAATCAGTCTTTATAATATTCAGTTTAAATATATTTAATTTCAAATTAGATATTAATGTAATGTACACTAAAACTCGATTGGAACGAATGCAAGATGCGTACAGAGTTCATTCACACAAATTGTCTTTATCTTTAGGTACGGCTGTACCATGTTGATGACCTTTATATCCTTCCATCATAAGGTGCTAAATGGTAATGATCGATAGAGGGCCCCGTGAAAGATAAGTTTTACCTTACTGGGCTACCCTTCAAATTCATTTCAACTTATATAAATTGGTGAAATTGTATTTATCGTGTTATTGTGTTTTAATTATATTTGTGACTGTGTGTTGTATGATGGAAAACTATGTAATCGTTTAATTCAATAAAATGTCTTCTTCTTCTTCTTCTTCTTCTTTTCCATGTACCAATGATTTAGAGTAGTATTTTGCTGTAGCCGATATCACAGGATGGATGCGGTATGGGTTGGTATACTACTAAAATATAAATGTTTTACTAAATATGTTACTAATTAAAAGTCAAAACGATACATCTGTGATAAAATTATTAATTTGATCAATCATCTGCCACTGAACATTTTCCTTCAAAATTAAATGAGTACACTACAATCATGAGGTATTTATTGACCGCTGCAATTACCATGTTATTATAGTATTCAAAAATAAAAGAAGTTATACATGTCGAGCAGGTGATGTAGCTGTCACAGAACACAGTCAACCAAAAATACGCATTAACACACACAGAACACAGTCAACTAAAAATACGCATTAACACACACAGAACACAGTCAACCAAAAATACGCATTAACACAAAAACAATTATAATGTTAAAAAGAAGCAAGGCATGCGACATCACAAACACAAATGGGTTGACAATAAATAGGGCCACCGCCTTGGAACTGTCAGCGGCAAAACGGCCGCTGGTTCTACGGTGCACCAAACCTCATTCTTACAATAAAACGGGATAGTGTAAATAAAGATTGTATTCTCCAACCAACAATGCAGCATTACTAGGCAGTACAAGTACAAAATGTGTTCAACAAACAATGCAGCATTAATAGGCAGTACAAGTACAACATGCAGCATTAATAGGCAGTACAAGTACAAGATGTGTTCAACTTAATACCGTAACACTTTACAGCTGAACTCGTGAAAAACGACAAATAGCAAAAATAAATAAATAATAAACTTAACAAATTATACTTTGCTACATTTGCACGTGGACATACCGCAATAATATAACATATAACAATTAATGTAAATAGTTCATACCAGTTCTCGCCTTTTTGTATGATACCAAAATAAAAACAAAACGTTTATAATAAATCAAAAATAAATGTTCGTCGTTTATAATAAATTATTACATGATTTGCAGGAACCTATTCTATGAAGAAAAACTAGCTAACACCACATGTTCGTTTAATAATAAAAAATGCCGTGTGTACCTTTAATACCCATACAATCATATTACAAACGATTGTTTTGAAATACAATATTAAATGACCTTATCGGTGACCTATTTTAATTTATATTTATTTAGATATAATAATCTGTATAAAGTAATGCAAGTGACCTGAATTGTATGACCTTTCATGTACAACTCGTAACCTGATTATTGTATACGGAACACAACTTGCAGTATTGTATTTCGTTCAAGACGTATATTTAAGACGGTGACCACGAACAACAGATTCACGATGGACGGTCGGATAATTTTAATTTTAGTTTTAATGTCATTGGTAAAAGCGCAAAAGTACGTATATTTAAATATCTACATTCATCTGATACTTTCTGTTGAAAAGAATTAGCGTGTACTTTTAAATAAACTTCACTTTTCGATGGGCGGAGCTAACTGTGCCTCATCCGGTGAGGTATGTGGAGCTAACTGTGCACGCATCCGGCGTCCCTTAATAGAAAAATGGCTATTCCCCGGTCTGAAAATAGTTGGACGATATATATACTTCTTGCATGTATTTATTATTACAAATCTCCCAAGGCATATTATTGTTGGTACTATAACAACGCGTAAATAGTGTAAATTGTAAATATTACAATTGATTTGCCTGTTTTCATCGTTCAAAACCGCATAAACGCCGAAAATTGGTGAATAAATTCTTGATTATAAATATTTATGTTTTATAGGTACACCAGGTTATTTAAGCGAATGCGCGGTGGATTTTCTTTCTTTTTTTCAGTTACATGTTATTAAATTTCTTATTTTTTTCTTTATATTTAACATATTCGTTTAGCCTATATGTCAATATCGCATAAATAAATACTTTATGGTTCAAAATTATCAATAATGTCCAAATAGTCTACCCTAGACATTCGATATGATATCGCTTATTGTTCTTACAACAACAATCCTGGTGTACATTGCTTAAAGTCTTAGTCAATAAGTGCATTTCTTACTCACTCACTGAGAAGCACTATATTATCACGGGATATAATTAATAAAATGGGCATTAACATAATATCGGATCAGTCACCACATATTAGATGTGTATAGTATAGATTTTGTGTGTTTGAGTGGTGTTTTACGTCATTGTAGCACATGTTAGGCCGTATATGATGGTCTATTGTTTTGTGCTTGAGGCAAACAGGTCAAATTTTCCTTGGTAGAACCAGTACTGTATACCTCCCGCCATTTGAATAATATGAATACCGGTAATAGTAATAATAAAATCATTATTAATCGAGGATAACATATTTGGCGTGCAGCCAGTCTGATATATGGTCATCAAACAATTGAACAACTGAATTGGGTTTTAAGGCGCACCAACACATGAAAGGTTATATGTCGTCTAACAGGAATGATCCAGCCAGGCTCATCCTCCATTTACATTGAGATAAAATATGGAGAATGGGCATAGAACCTTCTCACTCGCAGAATTTCAGAGTTGCTGCAAATTCTATTGTAGACACTCCATTTACGCTGGAGCCACGTTTATTGTTTTTTTGCCACTTGTCTAGTGATTTGAGCGAAATAGCACATGAAACAAAGCAGGGGTCGTGATAAAGACCTTTAATGAGCATGAACAAATGATAAAAATGAACATGAATTTGGGGTGGGGGTTCTACCCCTCTGCCTACCTCTAACGGCATCTGCAGTGGCCCTATTCTTTGCCCGGGAATCACACGGGGCTCCTCAAACAAAAACATATTTACAATATCTAAACACATTTGGTGAAACAATGGTATACAATCATATCATAAAACGTGTCTAACAACGCACAATGATTGCTAAGATGAGTAAAAAGATGAGTTTTAAAATATAATTAATATCGAAAATACTATGTTTTCTTGGTTAGACAACACAGTTTCCCCCATAGAAGATAACTATTTCTTGCATATCGGACAAGGATATCCGTCATTTTACCTGGGCTGGATATTTCCATCTCACCCTAGGGTCGAGAAGCGCTTAATGGGAGAAAAATAATGTATCATAAGTTTCGGGATCACAAGTGCTACCAGGAACTCGGCAGAGCCTCGACTGGTGAGATTCCCTATCTCACATGGATACTTATGATGGATTGTTATAATCACACATGAGGAAAGCATCTATCTCACATGACTAGAAATGGGAGAAAACGCTTTCTCCCATTTCTAGTCATGTCTTACTTGAAACTTCATGACGTCACGTTGACGCCGCCTTATTCTAGCGTTAATTGACGTTTCTTATTATTTTATGCCTGTACTAAGCGCATAATGGCAGAAAAATATCCATCATGAGTATATCCATTTGAGAAAGGGAAGTCTCACCCTAGGGATCATAATTGCATCCAGGAACTCGGCACAGCCTCGTCCCTAGTTGTAATATTCTGACCCTCGAGTAAGATTTCTCTATCTCACATGGATACTCATGATGGCTTCATTTGGGATCTTCAAGCCAATTCTGTGTTGCTTTAAAGACGTAGAATATCGCTTAAGCCGGTGCTAGGAGGCATGAGAGGTGTTGCACGTTACATTACCTCGCATAAACAGACTCAATAAAACCGAGTCTGCTACTTGTATCTCTTGTTTTTGTTTGTTGCTTCCAAGGGATTACCTTTAGAATATTTATTGACATACATACTAGCGTCTGTTTAGTGCTGTGTGGCGGCCTTATAAAGTCGCCCCGGCTACAAATCAGTTGTGTTATTATTTACTGGTCCTTTGGGATCATCGATCACATTCTGTGTTGTTTTAAAGAAGTATATTGCTTAAGCCGGTGCTAGGGGGCCTGATAGGTGTTGAACTTAAAATTACCCTCGTGAACAGACTCAATAAAACCGAGTCTGCCGCTTTTAATATTTTGCGTGAACAGACTCAATAAAACCGAGTCTGCCGCTTTTATCTTTTGTTTGTGTTTGTTGCTTCCAAGGGATCACCTTTTTAGTATCTATTGACATTCACACTAGCGTTTGTTTAGTGATGTGTGGCGGCCGTAAAAAGTCGCCCCGACTACAAATCAGTAGTGGTATCATTTACTGGTCCTTTGGGGATTAATAAGCCTAATCTGTGTTGCTTTAAAGTAGAATATCAGCAAAAAAAGCTCTAGATGTTAAAAAATATAACATGCACGTATCTCAGTAACGAAGAAAAAAAGAATTGATCAAATGTATACTGTATACCATATATTGTCACGAGCTGTCACTGTTTTGCCTGGCGCTATTCACTTCTTAACTGAGAAATAGTGCAGTTGATGTCTCATATTATCGTCTGCCTCATAATTATTATAATGTTCAACATTTCTGTTTTATATATATTTTTCTGAAATAAAGCACTAGAAATAATGTACTAACTATTCTCACATTTTTTTTCCTTTTCAAGTTATAATGGCAACAAGCCATTAATCAAAAACAAATTCGAGCAGATCCAGGGGCGGACCCGGCACCATTCCTATGGCTAAAATATACTTAAAATTGCACTCGAATTCTGAAGGAAAACAAACTAAAAATCTGGAGCTTCCCACGTCCCCACGCTCAAGATGGCACTATCCCCCCCCCCCCCACCCCCGCCCCCTCACCCCACCCCACTCACCCAGTATAGCAATGTTACTACTGTATACGCAAAAGCACGCGCTCGGATGTTTCATGTGATTTACTTAAGCGCTACCTTGATATGATAGGAACACATTGTGATACTCATATGATTGTCGCATCAATCGTCGGACCTCACGTTTCATTTATTACCTTATCATTCCATGTGATGAGTGGAGTGATAACGTAAACAATTGAACGTGAGTTCCGACGATGCTAAAGTTCATTTGAAGGCCATCTACCGATGATAATAGGTTTGTCTGAAAACCAGGCCAACACATTGACATCGAATACAGCATGAACACAAAATGTTTAAATTAACGAAAGTATGTCTAAACACTAGTTCAGCTAAAATGAATAAATGTACTTCGATATTTGGCCTGGAATTCACCAGTTCTTCAAACTATTTTTAGACTTGGGCTCAAGTACTCAAATCACAAATATTCCCATGACCTGCAAAGATAAATCGTATGAAGTTGCTATTTATTGGTATTTATCATATTCATAAATATCAGGTTGTTGTGAACGTTTATCCTTTCAACTTATAGAAATAAGTGTCATTTAAATGTGCATGCCTGGGCTTAGAATATTCTCAAGAATGGTTCCTGACTTATATGAATACATATAATATAATAATCTAGTTTACGTCTAATGTGAAATTGCAGTTTTAATATTGAGATATTAAAATGAGACGTAAATATTAAACATTTACATTAGATTGTGCAAATGTACACACGGAAAGTGTGATTCATAAAATAATTAATTTTCGGAGGGTGAGACTATTTATTAGAGGGTCGTAATACAAAATAAGATACCAACCTTTAATTGAAATATTTGATATGAAAATTTGCATAATAAACCGCATTACGAACAGAACATTGCTGTAAACCTTCACGTCATAAATGTGTTGAAACAGAACATTGCTGTAAACCTTCGCGTCATAAATGTGTTGAAACAGAACATTTCTGTAAACCTTCACGTCATAAATGTGTTGAAACAGAACATTGCTGTAAACCTTCGCGTCATAAATGTTTTGAAACAGAACATTTCTGTAAACCTTCGCGTCATAAATGTGTTGAAACAGAACATTGCTGTAAACCTTCGCGTCATAAATGTGTCGAAACAGAACATTTCTGTAAACCCTCACGTCATAAATGTGTTGAAACAGAACATTGTTGTAAACCTTCACGTCATAAATGTGTTGAAACAGAACATTGCTGTAAACCTTCGCGCCATAAATGTGTTGAAACAGAACATTTCTGTAAACCTTCGCGTCATAAATGTGTTGGAACAGAAAATTGCTGTAAACCTTCACGTCATAAATGTGTTGAAACAGAACATTGCTGTAAACCTTCGCGTCATAAATGTGTTGAAACAGAACATTTCTGTAAACCTTCGCGTCATAAATGTGTTGAAACAGAACATTGCTGTAAACCTTCGCGTCATAAATGTGTTGAAACAGAACATTTCTGTAAACCTTCGCGTCATAAATGTGTTGAAACAGAACATTGCTGTAAACCTTCACGAAAAGAAAAGTGGCAGACTCGGTTTATTGCGTCTGTTCGTGAGAGGTAATATATTTCGCAACATCCCTCACGCCCAATAGCACCGAACAAGCCATACAGAATGTGTTTGATGACCCCAATCTATGTTTCTTTTGTATACTAGAATACGTTATATCTTGTACATCTCTGCCACGATAATCCTGTACTGATAACGCGTAATTGTTCTTAGATTACAGTAAATCAACCATTATGACTGTCCTGATTGCCTTGTTTATGATTTCCGTTATGGCAATGACAATGTAACGGTTGATATTGTTTTCAATCTATTATCTAACGTTTTGCTGGGGAGATCGTTGTATTTCTAGATTGTTAGTTGTATATTATAGTACTAAAAGCACATCCATTAATACATTTTATCACATAACATGCGGTGTGGGAGTGTAATAACACCATTCAATATTTTCAATGTTCCACTAGTGGTATAACATAACGTTAATGAAGTCATGGACGTCACGTTAATATACGTTATCTGACGTAATGTGACGTTGTAAGTTTATGTAATAAATAGAATCTCATTCATTATTAAACTCGTTAGCAAATATGATAAGAGAGGCAAGAGCCTCGCATTATATCATTTTGCCAACTCGTTTAATAAATTCAATAATGAATAATGCTCGACAAGAGCCTCGCATTAAATCATTTTGCCAACTCGTTTAATAAATTCAATAATGAATGAGTACTCATGTAAGATCCTCTAATTATATCATAAAAGGGTGCCTTTTATTATAAAATGGTGCCGGGGAGTGTAATAAAACCATGACATAAATTGCATAATACATTATTAATAATCCGTGTTGATATATTACACCCTATAGGGTTTAGTCACACAGATAGAGACATACATAAAATAGTGCATGTTACGATAATAAACAACACATTAAACCGGTCTATGGCTATATGGAATCATGTGTCCTTTCATTAACCGATTGCTTAATAAAGACTACAATCAAGGTCACAAGCCGATATATGTTAGATATTCATAAAATGTATAACAGAACCTGTGGCATTCACAGAACACAGTCAACCAAAAACACGCATTCAAAACAAACAACAATTACAAATAAACTAGAAGTATACCACGTAACAAACACAAACGGGGTGACAATAGGGCGACGGCCTTGTAATGGTTAGTGTGAAAAAGGCCGTGCAGAGTTTAAACCAGGTTCTAGGGTGCACCAAAACCTCAATCTTACCCTTAGTCATCCCGATAAAACGGGGCAGTGTAGATAATGAAATCCCCCCCTCTCACAAACTAGGCAGTATTGCGGCAATTTAAGTTTAGCAAAATGACGATCATGTATATATGAATATAAAAACGCACATACACACACAAACAATAGTAGGTGTACCTTTTTAATTACGATTAAATCTAAAAAGATCTATCAAGAATTTGTGTTACAATTTCGAAATATTAGGAATAAAACAGGTCGTTTATCAACGTGATTCTGACAGTGTGGTAAGAAATGATCTTGAACATCATCAAGAGTTTACATAATCTAGAGATTTTTTCCATTGTTTTGGTGTTGGGAACTAAAAAAAAGAAAGTAAAAAAAAAAAAAATTAAAAAAAAAGAAAAGTGAAAGTAGTATCGTATGTATGTATTAGTTAGAGGCTATGAAATGAACTTTTAACAATTAAGAAACCCTAAGGGAATGAGCGCAGCGACTGACCGGGGTTTCTTAATTGTTAAAATTTCAGTTCTTAGCCTCTAACTGACTTAGTGTTTGCCCTAACTTTTCCCCCGCGCTTCTACGAAACCACGCCTCTTAACACGTTCACGCCAAAACAAGCGCGTGCCATTTAGTAAGCGATTACTTAATGATTAAATGGTTAAAATTAGTGATCGTTAGAAATTTACATGAATAAGTTCGCCATTTTTCACCGTCTGATTAGAGGAAAAAGTAGGGCAAACACTAAGTATATTTTAAGTTTTCCTGAAAAAAATTATCCAGAGTATCGTAACTACAATACTATAACTACGATACTCTGGGAGAATTTTCTCAGGAAAACTTAAAATATGTTTGTTTTCAACAAATAACACGGAAAAAAAAAAAGGTATTTCTTTTTCTTTTTTAATCTTTTTTTTAGTTCCCAACACCGGTACAGTCATCTGTGCTTGTATCTACCGGTTTCAATTTCTTACTTGATGGTCCGAATTCTTTAGTTTTGTTTAATATATTTTCTTTGTGCAGTAATATTTATCCAATGATCTTCATTCTATTAAGCGATGGGAAAACTTATATTAGCAGGATTTTATAACAGATATTTCGACAATAAAACACCTTTAAAAACAATTGTGTTGAGTTTTGGACCCCTATTAACCGTCCGTCTATTATTAATAACGGATCTTTGATACGTTATAACGTAGTATCTCTAATAATTACTAATTGGCCCTTATTTCGCTTTTCACAGATGGTATTACCTTTAACATTTTTAAATGTACATGTGGTAAACAATATGTTGGACAAACAGGTCGTTCCTTAAAAGTTCGATTCCTTGACATACATATAATGCAGGCAATCCTAAAAGGTTAAAGAATTACCTGTACCAACACGTTCGTCAATCAGGTCATAGTTTTAGTAAAGTCACTATTTAACCTGTTGAATGTATAATTTATGATAATGATGCAACCAAAAACTTTAAAATAAAAGCTAGACATATAGCAGAACTAAAGTGGATGAAAAACTTGCAGACACCATTTCCACTGGGCCTTAATGATAATATTTATCAACAATGAAATATTTCAATAGAGCCTTATATTGACATGTTTGCTATATTTTCCATTCCAAAGCGTAAATCTAGGTCCTATGGTTGCAGACATAATGGTAACATCAAACGTATATCACGTATTACTATGTCAGTCGCTGATTTACATACAATACTCAGTTGCAAAAGAAACTGGACACTTTGAAATTTTACTTTACACCTTATCCTCTTTATCAAGTGACAGTACCTTAATGATTCGACCTATTGAAAAACAAATGACAAAATGATATTGGCAATGGAATGATAAAAACGTTGGTACCAAACATGGCATATTCATTTTGGAATTTGTCAATTTAATTCTAATAAAAAATGTATACAATTAAATCTAAACAAAACTCAGTGTCCACTTTCTTTTGCAACTGAATACATTTTAAACAGTCTGGAAAGCACTCGATGCTTTCCTGTCTCACTTCTCTAACCATTTCTTCACTTAAACTGATTGACAAGGAAGCAGACAAAATGTTCATTCGAACAGATCCGTTGTATAACACTGCTTCCATAATGCAAAGCTATACGTAGCATGTTCTCCTACCCCGTATTGACATGGAGTCCGATCACGTCAGACATTTTCTAAATATTCTTTATCTTAATATGGGCATTGATTTTATTGATATACCAAGTATTTTTCGAGATAAACGTGTTGTTGATTATATTCCTAAATATTTCAAAAATCCGAAATTCCTATAATTTGTTATAAGTACAAAAAGCAAAAACAAACAATTAGAAATATGGTTTTCAACTACAACAAAATAGGGTCTGACCTTGATATAGTAAATAACACTTCTAAGGAATGCGAGTGTAGCACATCTAAATTTTGCTATGCTCCAGGCGGTCGTGTCATTACTGGTAATTTTCATATTATAGATAAACGTATTCGGCATTTGTTTTCTAAAGGTCCGACGTATAGATTGCCTTCTGTGATTGATTTTAATGCATGTCGTGGTCAGATCGCCCAATCCATTAAGGATTTTAGTATTAAATGGTGTCGTAGAGAACATGCGGACCCTAACTACCTTTCTACGTGGAAAAAGAATATTTTTAACATCACAGATACCGTATTAACTTCTATACGACTAACCCTCCCTACTTCCCCCTAGACCTAGGTTTTCATTTCGTAATTTTTTTTAATTCGGGAATCCAGGAATTTCATACTAGGTTTGTTTTAGTTCCTGCTGATAAAGCAGCTAATAATATTAAGTATTGTATGACGCCTCCATTACGTCAATGTTTTATCTCAGGAACTCGGGAGTACCAATTCGTATACTCCAGTGCAATCTACTAAAGAAAATGTAGTTTCGACGCACATCACTTAGTGCAAGATGTTCAGACTGGAATAGACGAAAAACAATATTAAAAATTAAAAATTCAGACACGGTCTTTTGTTTGTTTTGTTTTTTTGAGTTTCTGTGAAGAAACCCGTTTATTTCCCCGTCATAGGTATGTGCGAGTCGGAGAGCCATCCCTCTGTCACACCGTACAATAAACAGTAACATATAAACAGTAAATAACAATAAGGATTATATAATCAGATGTGTCAGTGTTTCATTCAGAGTATTAATTCATTCATTAATATGTCCTCGAACTTAAGACAGTTTAAATAAATACATTTAATCATGATTTTTTTAATCATATGCCTACATGTAAGCTACCATGAGCGACCGGGACTGTCCCTACATTCATTCATTCATTCATCCATCCATCCATCCATTCATTCATTCATTCATTCATTCATTCATTCATTCATTCATTCATTCATTCATTTATTCATGCATTCAATTCATTCATTCATTCATTCATTTTTTCATTCATTCATTCATTCTTTCTTTTTTATTTTAATACAATACATTATTATTTGATCTATTTAATTCAATTTATTGGTTCACTATACTCCATAATTATTCATTTAGTTTTTTTCTATACGTGTGCTAGCTTTAGCTGATTTTCATTACCTTGGCGAAACGAAATTCAAGTTAAAGGACAGCAAACGCTTGCACTTATATATTAATAATAATAATAATAGTAATAATGATAGCACAATAATAACAGCATGGCTGTTGCCGATTCTCTACACCTTGACGAAACGAAATTCAAGTTAGAGAGCCTCGGATGTTTTCAGTCAACAATATACAACATTTAGTTGAACATTTGCAGTATTTACACAAAAAAAGTGAAATGGCAACAAGTGTTGTAAATTGCAGTCATTTCTACTAAAGCATAACTGGTGCAGTTCAGTTTATAGCGATAATATATAACTGATCGCTGTTTTATTTTCTAATTTCGGATTAAGACATTTTAAATGATCTTGTATCAGCCGTTGTGTTCATGTTATCAAATGTATACCCATTCTTGAAATTCCAAATTTTCCATTTTGTGTCATACATAAACGTATTTACTAAATTACACTTCCCCGGAAAGTGGTAATATGCAGGCGAATGACAAGCGAATTTCAAGTATTTCATTAATATGAGTAATGATTGTTTCAATGCTATACAAGATGGGTTGTATTACTTCATAATCAAAAAACATGTTTGATAGTGTGTCTCTGTCTTTCTTACAAAGGTTGCAAATACCATTCGACATATGCATAATATTTAATATATGTTCTGTAAAGATGGCACTGTGCAAAATCTTCCATTGGAACTGCTTGGATTTTCTTGCGCAGAAAGCATGACCAATGTTTAAGCAAACTGTTCCCCGCTGAATTGTATATCAGTGTAAATTTCGGTCCCAATTTGCTTTTGGGTTCACTTTTTCAGATTCTGGGTTCAGCTAAGCTAGATATTGCTTAATCTTTAATTTATCAGGCGTGATAATTTTATTTTGAGAACTTACAAGATAATTGCCTACTAAGTAGAGCGTTGTCTTCTTTTTATGTGAAAAACTCCCGTTATCATCGCATTCTGATACTGTTAGGGTATTGAAGTTTTTATTATCGACCATTCTGAGATCCAGTTATGTCTATGCTTCAATTTTCTCATCAGTCCGTTTACTGAAATAAAAGAATGGCTTTCTCATTCCATATACTCGAAAGTGTTGTGAGGTTAGATTTTGAAAAATAACTAAAAATATTGGCTTCTTTCTAAAAGTTATTTCGTGGTTCCCTAGCAGAGGAAGATTCCGAACATGATCAATTGTTTGGTATTATTATAAAACGGTGTTACATCTAACTGGTTTAAGATGCCAACAGTTGATGAGAAGCTACACAGAAATCAGTTTTGTGCACATTTACTCTCAGCTGCCTTAAGATAATGTTTGCCAATGGCATTCCAGTGTTCAAGGTTAGAGTGTATTATTTTATACGCCGTTTTTATTTCCATACTTATATCAACCTGTTTCATATCAATCATATCGAGACCACCTTTGATGCGTTGTCGGCAAATTTTTGCTTTCGACACTAGTGGTCTTGTATTGGTCTTGTATTGCTCCATACAAAATTAAGCATAATATTTTGTACTTCTTTTATATATTTTTTGGGAATTCCTCACATTTTTAATTCGAAATTTATCTTCTAGTATTAAAAGTTTGCCTTTTAATGTGAGATCCCTTGATTTTCAAACTTGAACGCAGTTTTTGTTTTTGTTGTTTTTTTAGCCAAATTGCATTGTTATCGATATTATAACCATGACATTGTAACGTGTACCGAGCGGTATTGTACGACTGAGCCGTCAATGCAATGTGATTGTTCCCAATTACAGATTGAGCTACTGGCTCGAATACAATGATTATTAACAAACAACGAATCAACCAATATAATTAACAGATGAGCAACTATGATTACAAATAAATTGCTGTATATTGACCAAAGTGGCAAATAACCAATTGTTCTTTCTACTGCAATCAGGATCACTTCCAAAATCGTCCAGCTTATTCGGCTTCCGAGCAACAACCAACCTGTATGAGTGAGTGGTAGTTTTTTTTTACCCTCGCTGTATTGCTGACGCATTTTAGCGAGCTTTTCTGTAGAAGATTTTCGGAGTGCGGTTGAGTCCGGGAAGGGTTGGAGTCTCTCGTTCAAAGTAGATTACAGTTGATAGCAGCAGTAGATTAGAGATGATGGCACATCAGTGTAGAAACCCCCACAAAGTCTGTTGAAGATTGTTGTTCCCAGTAGATTAAGTCCAATTGAAGATTTTGACCAATCGGATTGCCTGCAGAATTGTGACTAGGTCAATCCGATTGTCGGCTCGAAAAGATGTTTGCAGCTCCCCGACCAATCAGGACACAGGAGAATTATAGCCTCTCAAGTAGGTCAATCCTGTTGATTGTGGATCCCGTGATCGTTGTCCCGTGATGTTTACGTTCTAGAACATAACCCAAAATGGTGAACGACCCCCGGAAAGTTCCCCAACTTTTGCGGAGGTGGTGTTACGGCGTCCATCATTCTGTGTATGCTCCATAGTTCGTAGGTTGATTATATCCGTGGTGGTTACGTCTCGGCAGATTACAAAAAACGGCCCTGAGAAGGGCCACGGTATCACCCTAGTGTGGGGTGTATACCATTTCAGAACGTGTTGATACGCTTTCAACGTTCGGCTCGATGGGAAAGAAATTAATAAAACAATCCACTGGGCCCGACGTTGATGGTGGTCGTTGATGGTGGTCACGTTCCGGATCCCCCTGCAGGACGCGTCGACATCGCTTTAAGGAACTTAGTGCTGATGACAACTAAAACACTCCGTCGTAGATGGACACGTCCTGCTGGTTCGGTGGTATGAACGGGAATTCATGGCTGCAACGCCTTATATACAGCCCTGAGCCAACCCTGTTCTGATTGGTGGGTTAATTTTATTGGACAAAAAGCATGATTGGTCAATGCCTCTGATTGGTTCGATTTCAATCCGTTTTGCGAAACAAGAAATCAACCGGAAATTATAGCATACGTAAGTGAAACGTTTTGCACGAACAGGGATAATTAAATAGACGAATATAAAATCGTCACAACATACTCCTGGTTTAGTCCAATTAATATTTTTAAATGTTTAGTCTGCCTATAAAGAGACCGGTTGTTTTTTCTGTATTCATTTTAGCTCCAGATGCTTTTTCATACATGTTTAAATGATTAAATATGTGAGGAAGAGGCTTTCCATTGGATGCGAAGAGCTGTGTGTCATCGACATATTGGCTTATTGTTGCTTCTAACTGGACAATATCATGTACAGGTAGGGGGATACCCTTGATGTTTTTATCTTTTCAAATGGCGCTTGCCATTTCTTCGGCCTGCAATATATATAAAATCGTTGCGACAGGACATCCTTGTTTAATAGATCTCGTGATATATTCTGAAATAAACCCGTTAGTTTGAATGGCAGTTTTTGAAGACTTTAGCTTCATATAAATCCAACTGATAAAAGTAGTCCCAAAGCCAAACTTTTCTCAACATTTCTTAATCCATTCCCATTCAACCCTGTCAGAAAGAAAGATGAAAATATCGGACAGGGAAAGCAGCATTCAAGGACGACAGTCAACCACAAAACACTAAAACAAACACGCAAACAGACAAACAAGAAGGCAAAACTAATTTTAAAAAAATGCAAACGACATCACAAACACAAAAGGGTTGACAATAGGGCTACCGCCTTGGAACGGTCAGTGGCAACAAAGGTCACTGGGGGTTTAAATCGGTTCTAGGGTGCACCAAACCTCACATTTACCCTACTGTCATCCCATTAAAACAGGACAGTGTAAATAAAGAAATCCCCGCCATGATCTAATCTCTAACCAACAAGGCAGTTTTGGTTTGGTCGAGAAATATTATCAATCCCTCAATATCTTCCGCGTCGGCGTATTCAATTAAGTCGTGAATGAGTATATTGGCTTGGCTAATAAAGCGGCCATTAACGTATCCCTTTTGATTGGAATTAATGAGGCTTGGTAATAACGGTTTTAGTCTCTCTTATAGTCTACATTCAGTAACGTTATAGAACGCCAAATTTTTCTCGCACCCTCTTTACGTATCTTAGTGAGAGTATGCCTTTGCACTGAAATGCTGACAATAGTTTTACATACACTATTTCATCAACAACTTGCATAAAATCATTTTTTATTAGATTACAGAAGGTCGGGTACCATTCAGCAACCATTCAGCAACCAGTCCATCCTCACTATGTGATTTTTGATTTTAATTTAAAGACAGTCGCCTTGACCTCGTCTAATGTTAAGTTGGAATCAAGCCTGTTAGTCTTCTTCCTGTATTTTTGTATCCAAATTGGAGAGAGGATGCTCGCTGGAATTTCATCAATGCCCTCTGAGGTAAATAAATTTCTATAGAATTGTGTTTGCTCATAAAGAATTTTTTTATTTCACCATTGGCGCATTTTTTTGGTGTCCAAATTGGAGAGCAGGATGCTCGCTGTAATTTCATCAATGCCCTCTGAGGTAAATAAATTTCTATAGAAGTGTGTTTGTTCAATAAGAATTGTGTTGATATCAGTTTATATTTCCCCATCGGCGCATTAATTTTAGACCAAAGCTTTTGTTTCCCTCTTTTCTTCTCTAAATCAAAGGAAAACTTAGTTGATTTTTTGCATTTATTTCTATATAATTTGCTTTTGATATTTTTGCCGCGTTAATTTGAATCTCGTAATAATTTGAAATCTCGAGTGAAATTGAGTTAATTCAACGTTTTGATTACTATCATCGAGTTTTAAGTCTTGTAATTTCTGTTCAAAAGACTATTCTTGTAGTTTTGCGATTGTTGCTTGCAATAGTTAATCGGCGTCGTTCTTGATAACATATGCAATAAACGTCAAGATTCATCTAAAAGAACTTACGATTTTTCTACATTATATAAAACTTTATCACACAACCTTATCAAAGACAAGCTTATTGCTCTCATTCAAAAAGCTTTTGCTAGGGAAAATACTACATTTTTGGCATGTGACAATATTAAAGCGTTTTTACTAATGGCTGTTTGGACAATTACACTATGTGGACTTGCCATGAAGTCTGTGAATCACTTATTTTTCTACTAGATAATATTTCGTTAGGTATGGAACTACCGTTAATAGTCTTTCACCAAATACCCAGGCAGATATTATTGAAGCCTTTAATGACACCTCTCGGTATCTGGATGCCATACTGAACATTGACAACCCTTTCTTTTCTACTATGGTTAATAATATATATCCTAAAGAACTTCAACTGAACAAAGCTAATATTTCTAATACTAGCGCTTCTTTTCTCGATTTACATCTCTCTATTAAAAATGGTGAGATAATTAGCAAAATCTATGACAAGAAAGATGATTTTAATTTTGATATAGTTTATTATCCCAATTTAGATGAGGATGTTCCCCCTAGCAACTTCTTATGGGGTATATGTGTCTCAACTTATTCGTTTTTGAGTCGCCATGCGTCAGCATGGCTGGCTCTTTGGAATCGTGTATGTATATAGTGCAATTTCTGAATAGGGAGTTTTTTTAAAACAGGTGAGGAGCTTTACCGCTTTCGGCAATGTAGTCTCATTTAACTGCCTCAAATACAACTTAATTTGATAAGGTGACTGACATGAACGTTATGTGTACCTAGTAATATAACTACTGATTGTGAAATAATGAAATAATTGTAATTGTATACAGTATAATCGGATTGGGAGCTTTACGCACTTCGAGAATGCACTTCGAGAATGTAGTTCCTTTAACTGCCTCAAGTATAACTTAATTTCATAAGGTGACTGACATGAACGTTATATATACCGAATAATATAACTACTGATTGTGAATAATTGTCATTGTAAACAGTATATACGTGTCTTTTTTGAAAAAGGAACTGAAATACTATGCGCAATAATACACGCATATATATTTCATGAATGGAATCAATAGCGTAGTTACCCGGATGTGCCGCTCATGACATGTGTGACCTACTTCACGTGCATTATTTCTTCTATTACGTCACATTTTTATGAAACAATACATTTTACCAATAGTGGTGTAAACAACAACATATAAACGCAATATTTTTTTTACATACCTTTAATTTGCTAGAAATAATGGTCTTCATTCCAAAACAAAAGAAAAGTACGACCAATTGCTGGAGGTGCGCTCCAATTAGCGGTAAATTGACCAATGAACAGCAACAACAGAGAGACGATAAGTTTTTGTTTTACCCTCGCCGTGTTGAAACTAGTCATTTTGGCGAGCTTTTTCAATAGAAGATTACGGAAGCCGAAGAGTCCTGTTGCAGCATAACGTATCTCGTCCAAGTAGTTTATTGTAGAACTGTGGAAGGCATCAGCAGAGCTGTAGAAGAGTAGAAATCCATCGCAAATAGCCTGTAGTAGATTAAGTTTTCCAGGAAGATAAGAGTTGAATTGAAGATTTCGACCAATGGGATGACCGCAAAGATGGCAAGTAGATCAATCCCATTTCCGGCTAGAAAGAAGTTTGTAGCTCTCCGCCAATCAAAAGGCTCCACGCGTCTGTAGAGGTATCTCATGTAGATCGATACAGCTGTCCCTTTCTGTTGGTACTGGCTCCTCCGTTGTACTCACTGATATACATGATACTTATATCAGAGAGTATCTCGCAGGGTTAATCCAACATAAGTATCCATGGTGGGTTATAGTGAGTAGTCGTGTTCCATCGTAGACTTCCTCTTGTCATCATATGCGGGGACTCGCAGTGACCAGGGGCATCTCGCTGGTAAAACGTCAGTCTTCAGTAGAAGCTTTCAATCGTCCATCTTTAGGGCCACGTTAAAAACAGGCTAAAAACATATTTACAACCTATATTAGGTTTATCCAAACCTCCCCGTGGCTTTCCTAAACTGTACAGCGCAATTGTATAGAGTAGGGCGGTTGATTCCAGACAGCGGCACGCCTTGCGAAGTCACTTTGTCCCAGACGGCCGCAAGACGTCCTGCCTGTTCGGTGGTCTGAACTGCAATGACAGCAACAACACGCTGCATACCCTATATTTTACTTGGTACGATCCAACCTTAAAAACGGACATGCGCAGACCACGAATAGTGAAAGTAAACGCGGCCATTTTATTGATTTTGTACAATGTAAACACGGCTGGCAAAATGAATTTCGGGCTTTGTGAAGCTAAACGGATAGCTACGGCAAGATTGTAAACAGATCCAGGAGCGTCTATTTTCATTCTGTCTAACGATATCAGGTATGAAAACATTAAGTAAGCAATAAAAAAAAATCTCGATTTATATTCGACGCATGGGTACCCTGAAATGCACAGTAGATAACAAATTGGGAACTAAATGTCCGTAAATATTGTAGTTATTGTGTCTAGTACTTTGAGAAATAGTATGGTATCTGCCACAAATAAATACACAAGTTGATGAAAAGAATTTGTCAAGAAGTGCTCAGTTTTCTACTACCAAGGTAAACCAATCAAATAGTTTAAAGGGACACACGGCAATCTTTGCAGACATTTTGTTACAACTTTGAGATCGACAATCTACATTATCCTGCTATTAGGGTTGTGTTTTCTTTCCTCTTTGATAAAAAATACCATTTTTGGCATTCAAAACACATTAGTGCATGAAAAAAGTTCGTAATTGATGGTATTTCGATTGAATGTTTGTAAAAACAGCGGTGTCATAGTAGTTCGGATGGTACATAATTTCGGATAATCTTCTTTTTTTTTTCTTTTTACATAATTAAATAAGAAAAACTGTCCTTTACAAATGTTGGTGGAAAAAATATATGGATATCTGTATAGATACAGATATAAAGTATATTTCTATTCATTATTTAAGGTGTAAGGAGTTCCTGGAATCCTACTTTTAAATGCTTTCTAGTCTAGGCTCCTAATTCTTTAACTTGTAGAAAGTGGTGACAAAAAGGAAAATATAGCCACAGGAGGCCCTGATAGTCTAATTAAACCTGATTAAAAACTTGGCTCCAGTTTCACCAAGTCGGCTCTGATTATTATCGTTTGGCAAAAAGTGCTAGTACTCTCCTTTGCATTGGTTATAAATTACTATGTAATATTCTATTCTAACTTATTTGAAACAAGGTAGTAAATTCGTCCGCTGACTAGGAGCATAAAGTGGTAGCAAAAAGAAAAATAAAGTAAGGAGGTTCTGAGTTTGATTACTGCATATGTAACAAGTGTGTGGTATAAAAGCGAATAAAGACTAATTTCCAATAAGAAAAAATATATTGGACCTTTCCATTTTAAATCTGGGACTATCCATTTTAAATCAAGGCCTGTCCATTTTCAGAAGCAGCAAGCCCAAGGCCTCTTTTTTAAAATAATTGCCTGTGAGCACTGACACACTCGAAAACCAAAACCGACGCGGTTGCAAAAAATAATTCCGTCCCAAGCATTTTTCAGTACAAAAAAACTCTAATGTTCTAAGCATCAACATTTAATTTTAATACGCCACACCTGTAAAATTTAACATAACCTTTAACCTCACCAAGAAGACAGACACTGTTCAATCTTGGCGACTCTCTCGACCTTCAGTCCTTTGATTCTAGAGCTTGTACTAGAGTTGAGGACTTTAATATGAGAGGTGTTCAACTTATAACGTAAGACTTTTGTTTAAGATGTTATTTGTCAGCGGAAATGGTTATCATGAAAGATACGTGATTTAAAGTTGTGAAACTGTTATTTAGAATATATGCATTTAAAACTAATCTACAAGTTCACGCGGTTTGCTTTAAATTACATTTTAATTGGGTACCCACTAGTTTCCAATTTTAAACCTATATTTTTCAATTTTATACCTATATTTTTCTATTGCTGTAGAGTTTTACCTTAAACCAAATAGTGTCACTAGATGCCTATCGTAATTGTTTAAAACTGGGTTTGAAATTTAAATATGATCGTATGTTTTATTTTAAGTCAAAAAATATAAATGCTGAATTAAAAGTTCGAATTTTATCGAAATTTTAAGAAATTGACAAATTATAGGACAGTTTGCTAGTATGTTACCGATGATTTTATACATTTACCAAAATAAGCATTTTATTCATATATTATGAGACAAAATAAGCATTTTTTCATATTTTATGAGACAAAAAAATATATATTTCGGTCAAAGTTTATATTTGTTTCATCATTATTTGCAAATGTGTGTGTTTTGCCCCTAAATAATAAGTTATATATTTTTTCATTTCCTTTCTTATAAGAAAGTAACGAAACTTATTTGCTATAGAGGAGAACATCATAAATGTGCCTGCAGTTGATGTTTCGAACTAGAAGTTTTTATAGATTTAAATTTTTTCAAAGTTTTAGTTCAGGTTAATTTTCGCTGAAATCGTGAAAACCGGCAAATAGCAATAAAATGCATATTCCTTTTTTTTGGCGTTCACACATGGACATATCAGACTACTTATATCTTAAACAACAAATTACAAGAATTTGTTTTTAAATTTGTTTGCCGTTACTTTTTATAATTGAAAACCTTTGCTTCAAAATGTAATTCTTTACCATTTCACAATGCAACAACATTAGTAATCGCATAATAGTTCATGTCATAATGTTTTATATCGAAGAAATATTTGACTTGACATTAAAATGAGCATATTAGGCGAGAATGTCAAGATGTTTGAATAAGGTACAAAATGAAAGTGTTACGTTATAAGTTGAACACCTCTCATATTCGTAATCTTTGTATAACTAAAAAGCTACTCCATCAGCGCTACAGTTACCATAAACTTCGTAAAACCTTTGAAAAATGTTATTATCGTTGGCAACACTGATCTTCTTTATAAATATAAAAGTCATTTAAGAACTCTTCTGCGACAAGGACTATCACAACCTGACTTCTATGGTGATGTGATTAACAAAGTTCGTAAGATCCTTGGTCAAGATCACTTCCATACTATCTTTGTTAAACTTGTTAAAAGGTTTATTAAAATAGGTTATGACCCTATCATTTTTCAACGTACTGCATGCTTGATGGCGGACCCATTTACAGTTCGCCACTATGCTTTCCTCTTTAATTGTGCGATGACCGGACAGGCTGTGCACCCTATGATGACGTCAACCTAAAGCCCAAAAGGTCGGTAACGTGTGATGTTATCTGCAATCTTGTCTTTTCGTACCCTGAATGTTTATTCTGGTGTTGCTCTGGCGTCTGCCAAGTCATTGAGTACCTTCTTTGTGGCTTTCTAGGCTACTGCATTTTTGTATTTATATATACACGAGCAACTTTTGTGTTTTACTTATATTGCCTATTAATGCTGCCTTGTTCGTTAGAGAATAGTTCATGGTGGGAATTTCTTTATTTAAACTGTCCCGTTTTAATGGCATGGCAGTAGAGTAAATGTGAGGATTGATGTACCCTAGAACCTGGTGTAACCCCCTAAGCTAACCGGTCATGAAGCATTTTAGCAGCAAGTTTTCCATGTTTTTTCGATGATACTTTAGCATTGGGAAAGGTCCTTAAGTGTAATAGTGTGAATATGCATGCTACTAATGTATACCAGTCCTTGAGACGATACTAAATAATACTAGTAAAGATTTGTTTGGTTCCAAACCGATTTTGTTGTCTCTTTAAATGTTTACCACAATATATTTATCCTTTAAATTCACGTTCATTGATATACGTTTTATCTAGACACGCGATACTAAAGGAACAAAGAGATCTTCGAAATTCAATGCAATTCAAGCATTCTCTAAACAGTAAATCGCCCACACAGTCTGCTACAGGTTATGGCATACTATTGTTCATTATATAATGCAATGGAAATGCATCGTTTCTTGAAGTAATGAGAATTTTAGAGCATCCTTCACCACGACTGCATTAAACACATTATAGAGAACTGACGTCATGCATGCAATCCAGAATGTCTATTTTTGTAATACGTACATATTGTGTAAAACTTCAAGGCAGTGACGGATCGAAACTGTATATATGCATGTCCTCCGTAAATATTAACCTTAATTAAAGGACACTGAGACTTAATTTCAGACGTAACTTTGTGGACTCTGATGATGACGTCTACCTAAAGCCCAACATGACGGTGACGTTTGTTGTTTGTCTGCAATATTGTCTTGTCTGGCCCTCAATTGTTTATTCTCTTGTTGCTCTGGCTTCTGTTAAGTCATTGAGTACCTTCTTTGTGGCTTTCTAGATTATTGTTTTGTTTTATTTATATATACCCCAGCATATTTGTGTTTTACTTATATTGCCTATTAATGCTGCCTTGTTGTTTAGATAATAGCTCATGGAGGGGATTTCTTTATTTACACTGTCCCGTTTTAGTGGGATGACAGTAAGGTAAGTGTGAGGTTTGATGCACCTTAGAACCTGGTTTAAACTCCAGCGGCCTTTTTTGCCACTGACCGTTCCAATGTAGCCCTATTGTCAACCCTTTTTGTGTTTGTGACGTCATATGCCTTTCTTCTTTATTAACATTGGTAAATTTCCTATAATTTCAATATATACAACCAAAATTAGACAAATAACAAGAAATTGAGTAACAAAAATCAAATCGAATTATATTAATTGTATCACATACTTCCCTATAAATACGTTGTTTTTGAAGATACGATACGACATAGACTTAGCTAGTCATATCAATCAGGATGTAGTTGCCGGGCAATAAAGCTTTATCACACGCATGAAATAAAGGGTTAAAAAATGTCATATCACGGAAATAACCGAATGTTCTTTATGAGTCTTTCTGCGGAGTGATACGGAAATTACCGATCAGTTACGATTGTATACGATGTATTACTCGTATCGTTTGTCGTCTGTTTGTCATCCTGTTTTCGGGCCAGATTATTGGCGATACATCTACATGTGTACGTTGAGCTGTCATCTTTGACCATAACTCTACGGAAATGACTTGACTAGTAATGCAAAGAAGATGAAATAAAATAGATGATAGATAGATAAAAGTAAAATAAAAAATAAAAATAAGGCATAGTACACGGACCATAAAGATAGTGTAACAACTTTATAATAAACTCAATTATATAGAGCCATTTGTGGATAAAATAACCACTTGTGACCATTCATTTTCTGAATTAGACAATTTCAAAGTCAATGACCTTCATTTTAAATCAAATTTCGGGAAAAAATGCTGTTTAGATCTACACAAGTTTACGCGACAGACGTGCATGAACACATCAAAAAAGGAGTACATCTATTAATAATATTATTGTATTCTCCCTGGAAAAAAATGCGTAGTAAATTAGTTGAATTTGACAGTTACTGAAGTATACGATAAATAGAATGAAAAATGTGTATTTTCATATCAAGCTCAATAAACTCTCGTCTGATATGGCGTCTCAGGGCTGATATAGGGTCTGATATGAAAATACCCATTTATTATTCTCTATTTATTCAAGCTGAATATATATGATCATATTCTTTATGGTCCGTGTATTATGCCTTATTTATTTCTTTATTTTACTTTTATCTATTTATCATCTATTTTATTCTACGTTACAGAAAGTTCGCTATTCTGGATTTAATTCTCTCACAAATAATCATATCCTATGTATATATGAAGAAAAATGAATGAAATGTGTGGAAATAAAGGGGAATATTACCTTTGTTGCCTTGCAGATCCTCGGAAAAAATGGCAGATTTGGGTTGGGAAAAGAGACATTTCGAGGGTGGGGAGTATTTCCTGTGAACCACTTTTTCCGAGGATCTGCAAGGCAACACAACTTCTGTATTGTTAGCAAATATCGTGTACTTTAAGATAATGAAATACAAGTCATATGTCACCATACTTGTTTTTGAGAAAAGGGCAGTTATAACCCTAAAATATCTAAAAATGTAAGGGTTTTTAAGCAAAAAACAACACTTCTTCCTTTATTGTTAAGTTCTACATTACCATTTTTTTTATTTAAATCGATTCCACATGTGTAAACATGGTATACAGTCATCAAGTCACATGTGTAAACATGGTATACAGTCATCAAGTCACATGTGTAAACATGGTATACACATGGTATACAGTCATCAAGTCACATGTGTAAACATGGTATACAGTCATCAAGTCAGAAGTATTTAATGCTGTTAGTTAATTGTTACCTTATACATGTTATAGGCAGACATTTGTGCGCTAAGTATGAAAATACTATAACGGCTAAACCTAATAAATCTCCATGATCTGTATCAAAAAACTGCAACTATACTTAAGAAATAGAACATCATTTACGGTGAATTATTGTGTAATATATCACGGTTTGGAGTTCAATTGTAAACAGTAATTTCTCTACAAACCGTGATATATTACAAGATAATTCACCGTAAACGATGTTCTATTTCTATTCTAATACCCCTAAAATGTGAAAATAACGCACACATCTGAAATATTTCGCATTGCTTTGCTTACTCTCCTAACGTGGCAAACGTTACAGTGATATATTTCGCATTGCCTTGATTATTCTCCTGACGTTGCAAACGTTACAGTGATATATCGTTGAATATAACGAGATCTATATTGTGCGGATGTATTAGAACTGATTTTAGATTTAAACATATTTTATTGCCAATAATGTGTTACATACAGAATATTATCCACATATATACAATAGAAATATTATTATGACAAATGGGTCGGGTAACACGTTCTACCAACATTAGTTTAAACCCTTCCCAGTTAGCATCTTGAAATTGCAAATGCGTATGGCTGACTGAAATAAATTACAATAATTACAATGGCAAATAATACATTTAGAGAGAGAATGATGAATAGTGAACACAACATACGAGAGAGAGAGAGAGAGAGAGAGAGAGAGAGAGAGTTTTCCCCAATCTCTAAGTTCTAATCAGTTAGAAAACATTAACGCTTTTAACAGTGTATACATGTTACATCAATTGATATAGCTCTAAAACTTGAGATATGTAATAACAACAACAACAGCAAACACTATAATGGTAAGAATGTGTCGTAGAATCAGACACCTAGGTAAACCTATGTGTTTCTCGTATATATGTTTGAACTGCTGCGAAGAGGGATTCATTTTCCCTGTCAGTTATCTGTTCACGACCATAAAGGAGTGTGCTTACATTTAACGGGTGTAAATGGCGAGTAGACTGAAACAGATGAAGCCGATAAGCTGAAAATGTGTTACACTGGAGAATTGATTTTAGTGTATCAACTAACGAATTCATTATCTTAACAGTAATTAGGTTCATAATAATGAAATCTAGTGAAAAATGAATAAAAGTTGGAAGACGTATGCTATTTGTATACAAAGTCGCTTTTATACAGATATGCGCGAAATATATGTGCGTAAAAAACTGTAGGAAATGTCCTTAAATGATTCAATATTACGGTTTCGCTTTATTTACTTTATTTACTTTAGATTTAGGAAGTCAAATAAAAATATGTTCTATATGCACGGCGTTTATCATGTCTTCTGTAAAATTAACTTTATATTTTGGGTGTTTAACTGTATGTCAATAAACACGCTCTCTTTTCAGCTGAACTTAAGGCAATTGAACTTGCCTTAAATTATATTCAGGAATCTGATGATGACCATTTTGTAATATTTCCTGATTCCTTTTCATCTCTTCAGGCACTGGGTATTATGAAACATGATAACCCAGCTAGTACAATTTTCTTATAATTGATAATGTTATTATTTTCTGCTGGCTTCCAAGCCATGTAGGAATACGTGGTAATGATAGAGCTGATAGTGCTGCTAAGGCAGCATTAGATTTACATATATCTAAAACCAAATTACCTTATACTGATTTTAAAAGTTGTATTAACACATATATTCGTAACTCTTGGCAAACCGCTTGGGATTTGTCAGTTAACAATAAACTCCATCCAATTAAACCGTTACTCGGAGAATGGCGTTCTTCTAGTATAGTAGACCCATTCGTCGAGAGGAAGTTGTCCTAGCCCGGTGCAGGATAGGGCATACACGTTATACTCATTCACATTTATTACAAGGTGAGCAATTACCAGAATGTATACACTGCTTTGCACCGTTAACGGTCAAACACATCTTATTGGAATGTGTAGACTTTGATCCTATGCGTCAAAGGTACTACAATGTTAATACTATGAAAGAGTTATTTGATACTGTAGATTTTAGTCTTGTTTTAGATTTCCTAAAAGAGATCAGACTATATAAATCATTATAATGTGTTTTTATATATATTTACTTGTTTATATACCCGTTGACGGGCATTCGTTGATTTACATACATAGTTTATATTACACCTTATCATCCCCTATTATTTTTTTTAATAGTTTTATCTTTATATATTTACATGAATTTTTAATTAATACTTCATCTCTTCATTTTTCATCAATTATTGCGCACAAGATGACCTATTTATGTGTCGACGTGCCGTAAAACACCATTCATTCATTCTCTTTATTCGTTTGTATATTTGTAAAACATAATATAATTGACTTGTCTTGTTTCAGTGTGTTTTACTACTCCATCAACAACCAGCTGAAGCAGCCCTTCTTCACCGCCACACAGAGGTTAGAAATTACCGCTGGTTGGACGTTTATACATTATATGGAGTATACCGTCCTGTCTAATCCAAAGCAATTTAAAAGGTTTATTTATACTACTGAATTATTTATTTTAAATTAATTTAACGTGTTTTTTTCAGTCAATCTTCTGTTTGTTCAAAAATAGACTACTATTAGTAAACATAAAATTCAGTTATTTAGTATATGCAAAGCAAATATTTGCCGATTTATTTTTATTGCAGTTATTTCCATTGCGTCAAAATTCAATTGGTGCACAAAATATGCTCATCAACATTTAAATTTTAAAAATTGTCGATCGAAAGACTCACATTTCATATATTTGGGTAAATATGCTCCTCAGACAAATTCGAGGAGACTTAAATCGCATTTCATGTCCGGAGCATAACTTGAAAACTACTGACAGACTAGAATGAAAATTCACACAATGATAAAGGGAAGTAAGATGAAATGCGTTCTGCACCACTGCACTTCGGTTTATTATTCTGTAGCTTTAAGTCGAATTATCGACATAATCTTGCATAGATAAGTAACGTTATTTTGTTCTAAATTTGCATATTTTAAATGTACACAATCCATTCATCTATATACGCATGGTGTACAAGATGGTGATGCAGACTTATTAAATACAACTTATTATTTCGCAAAAATAGAAATCGAGAAATTTCGCATCGGTTTTTTATTTTACTTATTTCCAGTGGATTGTGTATTTGATAGTTTTTGTCACGTTTTACTATAATCGTATCTAGCTAAGGCAACTTTAATAGGATTATTACAGCAGTAACGTGTTATGTAAGCTTGTATCACCTCACGTGGACATGCCGTATCTGCAGGATCTCACGAGATTACTTAGCCTCGAGTGTGATCCTGCATACTGTCATATGCATAATATTCTTGTAGTATATATCGTCATAAGAACGCTGGTAAAACATAATGCTGTATATTGTTTTTACACAAGTAATGTTTCACACACGAAGCGTGATTGTACCAAACCTATACGTAGTAGCATAGTGATATAGACGCATTAGTTTAGCAGGATAGGGATTCGGAATCAGAAAGATAGAATCAGGAAAATGAAATCTATTTAGTAGGATAGTAAGATAAAATCAGAAAACCGAAATCTATTTAGTAGGATAGTAAGTTAGAATCAGAAAACTGAAATATATTTTAGTAGGATAGTGACCAGAATCAGAAAACATAAATCTGTTTTAATAGGATAGTAAGTTAGAATCAGGAAACAGAAATTTATTTAAGTAGGATAGTGAGACAGAATTAGAAAAATCTAAAAACTATAATGGAAGTGTGAAGTCTCTGATATTTACAGAATCAAAGCTAATTAAAAAGATTCTTATATGTGTTCCATTTTTTTAAATGGTTCGAGTATATTACTTTTGTTGCTGTGCATTTCAAAATTCTAAACGATTTTCTTATTCTGTTTTTAAAGGCTTCTATGGACAGTTTATAGAAATCTATTTTAGTAGGATAGTGAGAAAGAATCAGAAAACTGAAATCTATTTTAGTAGGATAGTGAGAAAGAATCAAAAAAATGAAATCTATTTTAGTAGCATAGTGAGACAGAATCATAAAATAGAAATATGTTTAGTAGGATAGTCACTAAGAATCAGAAAACAAAAATCTTTCCAGTAGGATAGTGATTCGGAATCAGTAAACAGAAATATATAGAAATATAGAATCAGAAAACATAAATCTAATTTAGAAGGATAGTGATATAGAATCAGAAAACAGAAATGATATCAATTGTCATATTTGACGGTAGATAAAACATGATATAAATTGTCATATTTGATGGTAGATAGCATGATATAAAGTTAACAAGAAACACCGCCAGTTGGTGCAGACGCTCGCCCTTCAAGGCCTTGTTTATTTATTGGGAAACAATGTTGAAGGGCATACTTTTGCTTAATTGCAAAACAAAATTATTGAGTTTTGTTTAGATTTAATTGTATGAAGTGTTTTTAGAATTAAATCGACAAATTCCGAAATGAATATTTTTGTAAGGAGGTGAATCCTACCATTGCATGCTTTTTCTCGAAAAAGTCGAGCTAAAAATTAATGTTTAGCAAATTACACGTGTATTTATATGTTTTTAGTTTTACATCGAACTTCACAAGTCCATATGGCTACTATATCAGCTCCATCAACGGATTGTACGAAAACTATCAGGAGGAAAAAACATATTGGGAGTTCAACAACGCAAGCGGACCTTTAGGGCCGGGTAAGTTGATAATCATTTTATCTATGTTGACTCATTGTGGTTGGTAGTTCTACAATGCCGGCGAACCTTTCCAATCTGAAGTGTAAAGAAAGAGTTTCATAGACGTAGCGATCTAGAAATTTGGAAATATATAGTCACCAGCAGATCGTGAGACATCACAATTATAAAACGTTGGACAATAAGGACTACCTACGGTGTCCTGTTAGGGCCATCTTAACTTCGTATCTTACCATCGACCATCGCATCTTACCATCGACCATCGCATCTTACCATCGCACCTTACCATCGACCATCGCATCTTACCATCACATCTTGACCATCGCGTCTTACCAATCGCATCATAGATCGACCATCGCATCTTACCATCGCATCTTACCATCGACCATCGCATCATACCATCGACCATCGGTCGATGGTAAGATGCGATGGTCGATGGTAAGATGCGATGGTCGATTGTAAGATGCGATGGTAAGATGGCCCTAACAGGACACCGTAACTACCGGCATGGAACGATCAGCGGTAAAGGGGGCCTACACTATTAAACCAGGTTTTAGGGTGCATCAAACCTAATTATTATGTCATTCCAACAAACCCGGACAATGGAAATAAGGAACTCCCTGGCGGGACAATGGAAATAAGGAACTCCCCGGCGGGACAATGGAAATAAGGAACTCCCCGGCGGGCTATATGTCATTCCAACAAACCCGGACAATGGAAATAAGGAACTCCCCGGCGGGACAATGGAAATAAGGAACTCCCCGGCGGGACAATGGAAATAAAGAACTCCCCGGCGGGACAATGGAAATAAGGAACTCCCCAGCGGGACAATGGAAATAAGGAACTCCCCGGCGGGACAATGGAAATAAGGAACTCCCCGGCGGGACAATGGAAATAAGGAACTCCCCGGCTGGCTATATCCTTTAACAAACTAAGAAGCAATAATATGCATGTAAAGCAAACTACCGAGATGATAATGTATATATGAATATATAAAACAAAAGCCTTCAATGACACCAAGAAAGTATTCAATGATTGGCAGAAGAATATATTAATATATTTTAATCAAAACATTGTACGATTCGTGTATCATATATTTTGCAAAGAATATATTTGTATGTGAACGTTTTTCTGTATTATAGTTGAACACGTTTATATACTAAAAAGAAAAAAGAAACGCATAATGGGTATTTCCGCTATATATTGTATGTGTATACTAATCGAATGATACAGGGCGACATTAGGTCTGTCCTTGCGGAAAGCACCACACGAATGGTTACCCCTTTAAAGTTTCATTATCGACAGAATGCGCATTTTGTCAAGCAGGTGAGCAAACTTCGGCTTTAAACGGTGCAATCTCTTTATAACATTAAACACAATACTGAAATGGCTTGACTTTAACGAGCGAAACTTCAACATTTATGAATTTCATGTAGCAAAGTATAGCCTACTTTGGTCAAAAGGTCTACTACATGACCGAGTTGTCCTTTCTGTAATTAGTTGTAGTCCCTTTTTGTACAAAACACGCTGGGAACTATCTGGAATATTACGTGGAATTAGGTGTATATAATAGTGCAGTATAGGCAATTTTTTGAGTATGCGTTTCTTTTTCCTTCAAGTATACATTACACAAAAGTTTAAGATTTCGTCGATCTCGTGAGACGCTTGCGGTTGTATAGAGCATTTCTGAACTTTGTCCGTATGTGAATTGAATTGAATGTTGTTTAACGGATCATCAACACAGTATAGGTTATTTAGAGCCGCCCCAGAGAGAGGGGAAGGATGCATAGGATTCCGGGAACCGTGCCCTACTCTTATTATCGAATAGATTCCTATGGTTCTTTAACGTGCTCGGAGGATAGACCGATACACGGGACCGCCCGGTTTACGTCCCCATCCGACGGACGAGGCTAAGGGAAAGTGTCTTGCCCAAGAACACACCGACGGAACTCAGTGGCACCACGGAGGATTGAACCCTCCGGTTACAAATCCGCCGCGTTACCGAATGCGCCACGCCAGCCCTCTTATCCGTATGCGTATGTGTGCATGTGTATGTATGGGTTTAACGGCGCTTTTAACAATGTTTCAATCATATAAAAACACGCGAGAATTCTTGTAGCAGGGAGCTTTATGCTCAACTGTATAGTTCTGCCACGAGGGAATGCCACGCCGTAGATACCCACCAAGACATGTTATACTGTTGCCACACGGGAATACCACGCCGTAGATACCCACCCAGTCATATTATACTGCCGCCACACGGGAATACCACGCCGTAGATACACACCCAGTCATGTTATACTGCTGCCACACTGGAATACCACGCCGTTGATACCCACCCAGTCATATTATACTGCTGCCACACTGGAATACCACGCCGTAGTTACCCATCCAGTAATATTATACTGCTGCAACACTGAAATATCACGCCGTAGATATCCATCCAGTCATATTATACTGCTGCAACACTGTAATACCACGCCGTAGATACCAATCCAGTCATATTATACTGCTGCCATACGGGAATACCACGCCGTAGATACCCATCCAGTCATATTATACTGCTGCCACACGGGAATACCACGCAGTGGATACACACCCAGTAATATTATACTGTTGTCACACGGGAATATCACGCCGTAGATACACACCCAGTCATAATATACTGCTGCCACACGGGAATACCACGCCGTTGATACCCACCCAGTCATATTATACTGCTGCAACACGGGAATACCACGCCGTAGATACCCACCCAGTCATATTATACTGCTGTCACACGGTAATACCACGCCGTAGATAGCCACCCAGTACACGGGAATACCACGCCGTAGATACCCTCCCAGTCATATTATAATGCTGCCACACTGGAATACGACGCCGTAGATACCCACCCATTACACTGGAATACCAAGCCGTAGATACCCACGCAGTACACGGGAATACCATGCCGTAGATACCCACCCAGTCATATTATACCGCTGCCAAATTGGAATACCACGCCGTAGATACCCACCCAGTACACTGGAATATCACGCGGTAGATACCTACCCAGTATACGGGAATACCACGCCGTAGATACACACCCAGTCATATTAAATTGCTGCAACACGGGAATACCACGCCGTAGATACCCACCCAGTACACTGGAATACCACGCCGTAGATACCCACCCAGTACACTGGAATATCACGCGGTAGATACCTACCCAGTACACGGGAATACCATGCCGTAGATACCCATCCAGTCATATTATACTGCTGCAACACTGGAATACCACGCCGTAGATACCCACCCAGTCATATTATACTGCTGCCACACTGGAATACCACATCGTAGATACCCATCCAGTCATATTATACTGCTGCAACACTGGAATACCACGCCGTAGATACCCATCCAGTCATATTATACTGCTGCAACACGGGAACACCACGCCGTAGATACCCACCCAGTACACGGGATTACCACGCCGTAGATACCCACCCAGTCATAGTATACTGCTGCAACACGGGAATACCACGCCGTGGATACCCACCAAGTACACTGGAATACCACGCCGTAGATACCAACCCAGTACATGGGAATACCACGCCGTAGATACCCACCCAGTCATATTATACTGCTGCAACACTGTAATACCACGCCGTAGATACCCATCCAGTCATATTATACTGCTGCCACACGGGAATACCACGCCGTAGATACCCATCCAGTCATATTATACTGCTGCCACACGGGAATACCACGCTGTGGATACACACCCAGTAATATTATACTGTTGTCAGACGGGAATACCACGCCGTTGATACCCACCCAGTCATATTATACTGCTGCAACACGGGAATACCACGCCGTAGATACCCACCCAGTCATATTATACTGCTGTCACACGGTAATACCACGCCGTAGATAGCCACATAGTACACGGGAATACCACGCCGTAGATACCCTCCCAGTCATATTATAATGGTGCCACACTGGAATACCACGCCGTAGATACCCACCCAGTACACTGGAATACCAAGCCGTAGATACCACGCAGTACACGGGAATACCATGCCGTAGATACACGTCCAGTCATATTATACTGCTGCCAAATTGGAATACCACGCCGTAGATACCCACCCAGTACACTGGAATACCATTCCGTAGATACCCACCCAGTACACGGGAATACCACGCCGTAGATACCTACCCAGTCATATTATACTGCTGTCACACTCGAATACCACGCCGTAGATACCCACCCAGTCATATTATACTGCTGTCACACTGGAATACCTCGCCGTAGATACCCACCCAGTACACGGGAATACCACGCCGTAGATACACATCCAGTACAAGGGAATACCACGCCTAAGATACTCACCCAGTACAAGGAAATACCACGCCGTAGATACACACCCAGTACACGGGAATACCACGCCGTAGATACCCATCCAGTCATATTATACTGCTGCAACACGGGAATACCACGCCGTAGATACCCACCCAGTCATATTATGCTGCTGCAAAACGGGAATACCACACCGTAGATACCCACCAGTTATATTATACTGCTGCCACACAAGAATACCACGCCGTAGATACCCACCCAGTCATATTATACTGCTGAACCAAGGGAATACCACGCCGTTGATACCCACCCAGTCATATTATACTGCTGTCACAAGGGAAAAACACGCCGTAGATACCCACCCATTCATATTATACTGTTGTCACACGGGAATACCACGCCGTAGATACCCACCCAGTCATATTATATTATTACCTGATCTCCTATATAAATGCTATATCGTCATTGCTTGCTAATTCACTAAGGAAAAGACTGTTCCCGGTGAAAACGAACTGTTACCGGGCATTAGTTTCGACTGTTTCCCTCACGTGCTGGAATTTCGTTTGCGTGACGTCATGTTGCTTTTTTCACCATAGGTTCTCATTATAAAACAAATTTTCATTTTCACTGTTTCGTACAGCAACATTAATCAGGTAATAAAACAGCTATCGGCCTCGGGAAACAGTTCACACTGCCATCCCCTCCACCTCGGGAAAACAGTTTTGACTGTTCCCCAAACGCACATGTGATAACTGTATACTGTTGTCACACGGGAATACCACGCCGTAAATACCCACCCAGTACACGGGAATACCACGCCGTTGATACCCACCCAGTCATATTATACTGCTGCCACACGGGAATACCACGCCGTAGATACACACCCAGTCGTATTATACTGCTGCAACACGGGAATACCACGCCGAAGATACACATCCAGTCATATTATACTGCTGCCACACTGGAATACCACATCGTAGATACCCATCCAGTCATATTATACTGCTGCAACACTGGAATACCACGCCGTAGATACCCATCCAGTCATATTATACTGCTGCAACACGGGAACACCACGCCGTAGATACCCACCCAGTACACGGGATTACCACGCCGTAGATACCCACCCAGTCATAGTATACTGCTGCAACACGGGAATACCACGCCGTGGATACCCACCAAGTACACTGGAATACCACGCCGTAGATACCAACCCAGTACATGGGAATACCACGCCGTAGATACCCACCCAGTCATATTATACTGCTGCAACACTGTAATACCACGCCGTAGATACCCATCCAGTCATATTATACTGCTGCCACACGGGAATACCACGCCGTAGATACCCATCCAGTCATATTATACTGCTGCCACACGGGAATACCACGCTGTGGATACACACCCAGTAATATTATACTGTTGTCAGACGGGAATACCACGCCGTTGATACCCACCCAGTCATATTATACTGCTGCAACACGGGAATACCACGCCGTAGATACCCACCCAGTCATATTATACTGCTGTCACACGGTAATACCACGCCGTAGATAGCCACATAGTACACGGGAATACCACGCCGTAGATACCCTCCCAGTCATATTATAATGGTGCCACACTGGAATACCACGCCGTAGATACCCACCCAGTACACTGGAATACCAAGCCGTAGATACCACGCAGTACACGGGAATACCATGCCGTAGATACACGTCCAGTCATATTATACTGCTGCCAAATTGGAATACCACGCCGTAGATACCCACCCAGTACACTGGAATACCATTCCGTAGATACCCACCCAGTACACGGGAATACCACGCCGTAGATACCTACCCAGTCATATTATACTGCTGTCACACTCGAATACCACGCCGTAGATACCCACCCAGTCATATTATACTGCTGTCACACTGGAATACCTCGCCGTAGATACCCACCCAGTACACGGGAATACACATCCAGTACAAGGGAATACCACGCCTAAGATACTCACCCAGTACAAGGAAATACCACGCCGTAGATACACACCCAGTACACGGGAATACCACGCCGTAGATACCCACCCAGTCATATTATGCTGCTGCAAAACGGGAATACCACACCGTAGATACCCACCAGTTATATTATACTGCTGCCACACAAGAATACCACGCCGTAGATACCCACCCAGTCATATTATACTGCTGAACCAAGGGAATACCACGCCGTTGATACCCACCCAGTCATATTATACTGCTGTCACAAGGGAAAAACACGCCGTAGATACCCACCCATTCATATTATACTGTTGTCACACGGGAATACCACGCCGTAGATACCCACCCAGTCATATTATATTATTACCTGATCTCCTATATAAATGCTATATCGTCATTGCTTGCTAATTCACTAAGGAAAAGACTGTTCCCGGTGAAAACGAACTGTTACCGGGCATTAGTTTCGACTGTTTCCCTCACGTGCTGGAATTTCGTTTGCGTGACGTCATGTTGCTTTTTTCACCATAGGTTCTCATTATAAAACAAATTTTCATTTTCACTGTTTCGTACAGCAACATTAATCAGGTAATAAAACAGCTATCGGCCTCGGGAAACAGTTCACACTGCCATCCCCTCCACCTCGGGAAAACAGTTTTGACTGTTCCCCAAACGCACATGTGATAACTGTATACTGTTGTCACACGGGAATACCACGCCGTAAATACCCACCCAGTACACGGGAATACCACGCCGTTGATACCCACCCAGTCATATTATACTGCTGCCACACGGGAATACCACGCCGTAGATACACACCCAGTCGTATTATACTGCTGCAACACGGGAATACCACGCCGAAGATACACATCCAGTCATATTATACTGCTGTCACACGGGAATACCACGCCGTAGATACACACCCAGTCATATTATACTGCTGCAACACTGGAATACCACGCAGTAGATACCCATCCAGTACACGGGAATACCACGCCGTAGATACACGCCCAGTCATATTATACTGCTGCAACACGGGGATACCACGCCGTAAATACCCACCCAGTCATATTATACTGCTGCAACACGGGAAAACCACGCCGTAGATACACACCCAGTCGAATTATACTGCTGTCACACGGTAATACCACGCCTTAGATACACACCCAGTCATATTATACTGCTGTCACACGGGAATACCATGCCGTAGATACACACCCAGTCATATTATACTGCTGCAACACTGGAATACCACGCCGTAGATACCCACCCAGTCATATTATACTGCTGCAACACGGGAATACCACGCCGTAGATACCCACCCAGTCATATTATACTGCTGCCACACGGGAATACCACGCCGTGGATACCCACCAAGTACACTGGAATACCACGCCGTAGATACCCACCCAGTACATGGAAATACCACGCCGTAGATACCCACCCAGTCATATTATACTGCTGCAACACTGGAATACCACGCCGTAGATACCCACCCAGTCATATTATACTGCTGCCACACGGGAATACCACGCCGTAGATACCCACCCAGTCATATTATACTTCCTCAACCCGGGAATACCACGCCGTAGATGCACACCCAGTCATATTATACTGCTGCAACACTGGAATACCACGCCGTAGATACCCACCCAGTCATATTATACTGCTGCCACACTGGAATACCACGCCGTAGATACCCATCCAGTCATATTATACTGCTGCCACACTGGAATACCACGCCGTAGTTACCCATCCAGTAATATTATACTGCTGCAACACTGAAATACCACGCCGTAGATACCCATCCAGTCATATTATACTGCTGCAACACTGTAATACCACGCCGTAGATACCAATCCAGTCGTATTATACTGCTGCCATACGGGAATACCACGCCGTAGATACCCATCCAGTCATATTATACTGCTGCCACACGGGAATACCACGCCGTGGATACACACCCAGTAATATTATACTGTTGTCACACGGGAATACCACGCCGTAGATACACACCCAGTCATAATATACTGCTGCCACATGGGAATACCACGCCGTAGATACCCACCCAGTCATATTATACTGCTGCAACACGGGAATACCACGCCGTTGATACCCACCCAGTCATATTATACTGCTGCAACACGGGAATACCACGCCGTAGATACCCACGCAGTCATATTATACTGCAGTCACACGGTAATACCACGCCGTAGATAGCCAGCCAGTACACGGGAATACCACGCCGAAGATACCCTCCCAGTCATATTATAATGCTGCCACACTGGAATACCACGCCGTAGATACCCACCCAGTACACTGGAATACCAAGCCGTAGATACCCACGCAGTACACGGGAATACCATGCCGTAGATACCCACCCAGTCATATTATACAGCTGCCAAATTGGAATACCACGCCGTAGATACCCACCCAGTACACTGGAATATCACGCGGTAGATACCTACCCAGAATACGGGAATACCACGCCGTAGATACACACCCAGTCATATTAAATTGCTGCAACACGGGAATACCACGCCGTAGAAACCCACCCAGTACACTGGAATACCACGCCGTAGATACCCACCCAGTACACTGGAATATCACGCGGTAGATACCTACCCAGTACACGGGAATACAATGCCGTAAATACCCATCCAGTCATATTATACTGCTGCAACACTGGAATACCACGCCGTAGATACCCACCCAGTCATATTATACTGCTGCCTCACTGGAATACCACGCCGTAGATACCCATCCAGTCATATTATACTGCTGCAACACTGGAATACCACGCCGTAGATACCCATCCAGTCATATTATACTGCTTCAACACGGGAATACCACGCCGTAGATACCCACCCAGTACACGGGATTACCACGCCGTAGATACCCACCCAGTCATATTATACTGCTGCAACACGGGAATACCACGCCGTGGATACCCACCAATTACACTGGAATACCACGCCGTAGATACCCACCCAGTACATGGGAATACCACGCCGTAGATACCCACCCAGTCATATTATACTGCTGCAACACTGGAATACCACGCCGTAGATACCCACCTAGTCATATTATACTGCTGCCACACTGGAATACCACGCCGTAGATACCCATCCAGTAATATTATACTGCTGCAACACTGGAATACCACGCCGTAGATACCCATCCAGTCATATTATACTGCTGCAACACTGTAATACCACGCCGTAGATACCAATCCAGTCGTATTATACTGCTGCCATACGGGAATACCACGCCGTAGATACCCATCCAGTCATATTATACTGCTGCCACACGGGAATACCACGCCGTGGATACACACCCAGTAATATTATACTGTTGTCACACGGGAATACCACGCCGTAGATACACACCCAGTCATAATATACTGCTGCCACATGGGAATACCACGCCGTAGATACCCACCCAGTCATATTATACTGCTGCAACACGGGAATACCACGCCGTTGATACCCACCCAGTCATATTATACTGCTGCAACACGGGAATACCACGCCGTAGATACCCACGCAGTCATATTATACTGCAGTCACACGGTAATACCACGCCGTAGATAGCCAGCCAGTACACGGGAATACCACGCCGAAGATACCCTCCCAGTCATATTATAATGCTGCCACACTGGAATACCACGCCGTAGATACCCACCCAGTACACTGGAATACCAAGCCGTAGATACCCACGCAGTACACGGGAATACCATGCCGTAGATACCCACCCAGTCATATTATACAGCTGCCAAATTGGAATACCACGCCGTAGATACCCACCCAGTACACTGGAATATCACGCGGTAGATACCTACCCAGAATACGGGAATACCACGCCGTAGATACACACCCAGTCATATTAAATTGCTGCAACACGGGAATACCACGCCGTAGAAACCCACCCAGTACACTGGAATACCACGCCGTAGATACCCACCCAGTACACTGGAATATCACGCGGTAGATACCTACCCAGTACACGGGAATACAATGCCGTAGATACCCATCCAGTCATATTATACTGCTGCAACACTGGAATACCACGCCGTAGATACCCACCCAGTCATATTATACTGCTGCCTCACTGGAATACCACGCCGTAGATACCCATCCAGTCATATTATACTGCTGCAACACTGGAATACCACGCCGTAGATACCCATCCAGTCATATTATACTGCTTCAACACGGGAATACCACGCCGTAGATACCCACCCAGTACACGGGATTACCACGCCGTAGATACCCACCCAGTCATATTATACTGCTGCAACACGGGAATACCACGCCGTGGATACCCACCAATTACACTGGAATACCACGCCGTAGATACCCACCCAGTACATGGGAATACCACGCCGTAGATACCCACCCAGTCATATTATACTGCTGCAACACTGGAATACCACGCCGTAGATACCCACCTAGTCATATTATACTGCTGCCACACTGGAATACCACGCCGTAGATACCCATCCAGTAATATTATACTGCTGCAACACTGGAATACCACGCCGTAGATACCCATCCAGTCATATTATACTGCTGCAACACTGTAATACCACGCCGTAGATACCCATCCAGTCATATTATACTGCTGCCCCACGGGAATACCACGCCGTAGATACCAATCCAGTCATATTATACTGCTGCAACACGGGAATACCACGCCGTGGATACACACCCAGTAATATTATACTGTTGTCAGACGGGAATACCACGCCGTTGATACCCACCCAGTCATAATATACTGCTGCCACACGGGAATACCACGCCGTTGATACCCACCCAGTCATATTATACTGCTGCAACACGGGAATACCACGCCGTAGATACCCACCCAGTCATATTATACTGCTGTCACACGGTAATACCACGCCGTAGATAGCCACCCAGTACACGGGAATACCACGCCGTAGATACCCTCCCAGTCATATTATAATGTTGCCACACTGGAATACCACGCCGTAGATACCCACCCAGTACACTGGAATACCAAGCCGTAGATACCCACGCAGTACACGGGAATACCATGCCGTAGATACCCACCCAGTCATATTATACTGCTGCCAAATTGGAATACCACGCCGTAGATACCCACCCAGTACACTGGAATACCATTCCGTAGATACAAACCCAGTACACGGGAATACCACGCCGTAGATACCTACCCAGTTATATTATACTGCTGTCACACTCGAATACCACGCCGTAGATACCCACCCAGTCATATTATACTGCTGTCACACTGGAATACCTCGCCGTAGATACACATCCAGTACAAGGGAATACCACGCCTAAGATACTCACCCAGTACAAGGGAATACCACGCCGTAGATACACACCCAGTACACGGGAATACCACGCCGTAGATACCCATCCAGTCATATTATACTGCTGCAACACGGGAATACCACGCCGTAGATACCCACCCAGTCATATTATGCTGCTGCAAAACGGGAATACCACACCGTAGATACCCACTAGTTATATTATACTGCTGCCACACAAGAATACAACGCCGTAGATACCCACCCAGTCATATTATATTGCTGAACCAAGGGAATACCACGCCGTAGATACCCACCCAGACATATTACACTGCTGCAACACGGGAATACCACGCCGTTGATACCAAAAACAGTCATATTATACTGCTGCCACACGGGAATAACACGCCGTAGATACCCACCCATTCATATTATACTGTTGTCACACGGGAATACCACGCCGTAGATTCCCACCCAGTCATATTATACTGTTGTCACACGGGAATACCACGCCGTAAATACCCACCCAGTACACGGGAATACCACGCCGTTGATACCCACCCAGTCATATTATACTGCTGCCACACGGGAATACCACGCCGTAGATACACACCCAGTCATATTATACTGCTGCAACACTGGAATACCACGCCGTAGATACCCTCCCAGTACACGGGAATACCACGCCGTAGATACACGCCCAGTCATATTATACTGCTGCAACACGGAGATACCACGCCGTAGATACCCACCCAGTCATATTATACTGCTGCCACACGGGAATACCACGCCGTAGATACACACCCAGTCATATTATACTACTGTCACACGGGAATACCATGCCGTAGATACACACCCAATCATATTATATTGCTGCAACACTGGAATACCGCGCCGTAGATACCCACCCAGTCATATTATAATGCTGCAACACGGGAATACCACGCCGTAGATACCCACCCAGTCTTGTATACTGCTGCCACACGGGAATACCACGCCGTAGATACACACCCAGTCATATTATACTGCTGCAACAATGGAATACCACGCCGTAGATACCCACCCAGTCATATTATACTGCTGCCACACGGGAATACCACGCCGTAGATACACACCCAGTCATATTAAACTGCAGCAACACGGGAATACCACGCCGTTGATACCCACCCAGTCATACTATACTGCTGCCACAAGGGAATACCACGCCGTAGATACCCACCCATTCATATTATACTGTTGTCACACGGGAATACCACGCCGTTGATACCCACCCAGTACACGGGAATACCACGCCGTTGATACCCACCCAGTCATATTATACTGCTGCCACACGGGAATACCACGCCGTAGATACACACCCAGTCATATTATACTGCTGCCACACGGGAATACCACGTCGTAGATACACACCCAGTCATATTATACTGCTGCAACACGGGAATACCACGCCGTAGATACCCACCCAGTCATATTATACAGCTGCAACACGGGAATACCACGCCGTAGATACACACCCAGTCATATTATACTGCTGCAACACGAGAATACCACGCCGTAGATACCCATCCAGTCATATTATACTGCTGCCACACAGGAATACCACGCCGTAGATACACACCCAGTCATATTAAACTGCTGCAACACGGGAATACCACGCCTTGATACCCACCCAGTCATACTATACTGCTGCCACAAGGGAATACCACGCCGTAGATACCCACCCATTCATATTATACTGTTGTCACAAGGGAATACCACGCCGTTGATACCCACCCAGTACACGGGAATACCACGCCGTTGATACCCACCCAGTCATATTATACTGCTGCCACACGGGAATACCACGCCGTAGATACACACCCAGTCATATTATACTGCTGCCACACGGGAATACCACGCCGTAGATACACACCCAGTCATATTATACTGCTGCAACACGGGAATACCACGCCGTCTAAACCCACCCAGTCATATTATACAGCTGCAACACTGGAATACCACGCCGTAGATACCCACCTATTCATATTATACTGCTGCCAGACGGGAAAACCACGCCGTAGATAAACACCCAGTCTTTTTATACTGCTGCAACACGGGAATACCACGCAGTAGATACCCACCCAGTCATATTATACTGCTGCAACACGGGAATACCACGCCGTTGATACCCACCCAGTCATATTATACTGCTGCCATACGGAAATACCACGCCGTAGATACACACCCAGTCATATTTCACTGCTGCAACACGGGAATACCACGCCGTAGATACACACCCAGTCATATTATACTGCTACAGCACGGGAATACCACGCCGTTGATACCCACCAAGTCATATTATACTGCTGCCACACGGGAATACCACGCCGTAGATACACACCCAGTCATATTAAACTGCTGCAACACGGGAATACCACGCCGTAGATACCAACGCAGTCATATTATACTGCTGCAACACTGTAATACCACGCCGTAGATACCCACTCATTCATATTATACTGCTGCCACACGGGAATACCACGCTGTAGATACACACCCAGTCATATTATACTGCTGCAACACTGGAATACCACGCCGTAGATACCCACCCAGTACACGGGAATACCACGCCGTAGATACACACCAGTCATATTATACTGCTGCAACACGGGGATACCACGCCGTCGATACCCACCCAGTCATATTATACTGCTGCAACACGGGAAAACCTGGCCGTAGATACCCACCCAATCGAATTATACTGCTGTCACACGGAAATACCACGCCGTAGATACACACCCAGTCATATTACACTGCTGTCACACGGGATTACCACGCCGTAGATACACACCCAGTCATATTATACTGCTGCAACACTGGAATACCACGCCGTAGACACGCACCCAGTCATATTATACTGCTGCAACACGGGAATACCAAGCCGGATACCCACCCAGTCATATTATACTGCTGCCACACGGGAATACCACGCCGTAGATACACACCCAGTCATATTATACTGCTGCAACACTGGAATACCACGCCGTAGATACCCATCCAGTCATATTATACTGCTGCAACACGGGAATACCACGCCGTAGACACACACCCAGTCATATTATACTGCTGCAACACTGGAATACAACGCCGTAGATACCCATCCAGTCATATTATACTGCTGCAACACGGGAATACCACGCAGTAGATACCCACCCATTCATATTATACTGCTGCCACACTGGAATACCACGCCGTAGATACACACCCAGCCATATTATACTGCTGAACCACGGAAATACCACGCCGTAGATACACACCCAGTCATATTACACTGCTGCAACACGGGAATACCACGCCGTTGATACCCACCCAGTCATATTATACTGCTGCCTCAAGGGAATACCACGCCGTAGATACCCACCCAGTCATATTATCCTGTTGGCACACGGGAATACCACGCCGTAGATACCCACCCAGTCATATTATACTGTTGCAACACGGGAATACCACGCCGTAGATACCCACCCAGTCATATTATACTGCTGCCACACGGGAATACCACGCCGTAGATACCCACCCAGTACACGGGAATACCACGCCGTTGATACCCACCCAGTCATATTATGCTGCTGCAACACGGGAATACCACGCCGTAGATACAAATCAAGTCATATTATACGGCTGCAACACGGGAATACCACGCCGTAGATTCCCACCCAGTCATATTATACTGTTGCAACACGGGAATACCACGCCGTAGATACCCACCCAGTCATATTATACTGCTGTCACACGGGATTACCACGCCGTAGATACACACCCAGTCATATTATACTGCTGCAACACTGGAATACCACGCCGTAGACACGCACCCAGTCATATTATACTGCTGCAACACGGGAATACCAAGCCGGATACCCACCCAGTCATATTATACTGCTGCCACACGGGAATACCACGCCGTAGATACCCATCCAGTCATATTATACTGCTGCAACACGGGAATACCACGCCGTAGACACACACCCAGTCATATTATACTGCTGCAACACTGGAATACCACGCCGTAGATACCCATCCAGTCATATTATACTGCTGCAACACGGGAATACCACGCAGTAGATACCCACCCATTCATATTATACTGCTGCCACACTGGAATACCACGCCGTAGATACACACCCAGCCATATTATACTGCTGAACCACGGAAATACCACGCCGTAGATACACACCCAGTCATATTACACTGCTGCAACACGGGAATACCACGCCGTTGATACCCACCCAGTCATATTATACTGCTGCCACAAGGGAATACCACGCCGTAGATACCCACCCAGTCATATTATCCTGTTGGCACACGGGAATACCACGCCGTAGATACCCACCCAGTCATATTATACTGTTGCAACACGGGAATACCACGCCGTAGATACCCATCCAGTCATATTATACTGCTGCCACACGGGAATACCACGCCGTAGATACCCACCCAGTACAAGGGAATACCACGCCGTTGATACCCACCCAGTCATATTATGCTGCTGCAACACGGGAATACCACGCCGTAGATACAAATCAAGTCATATTATACGGCTGCAACACGGGAATACCACGCCGTAGATTCCCACCCAGTCATATTATACTGTTGCAACACGGGAATACCACGCCGTAGATACCCACCCAGTCATATTATACTGCTGCAACACGTGAATACCACGCCGTAGATACCCATCCAGTCATATTATACTGCTGTCACACTGGAATACCACGCCGTAGATACCCACACAGTCATATTATACTGTTGTCACACGGGAATATAACGCCGTAGATACACAACCAGTCATAGTATACTGCTGACACACGGAAATACCACGCCGTAGATACACACCCAGTCATATTATACTGCTGCAACACGGGGATACCACGCCGTCGATACCCACCCAGTCATATTATACTGCTGCAACACGGGAAAACCACGCCGTAGATACCCACCCAGTCGAATTATACTGCTGTCACACGGGAATACCACGCCGTAGATACACACCCAGTCATATTATACTGCTGTCACACGGGAATACCACGCCGTAGATACATACCCAGTCATACTATACTGCTGCAACACTGGAATACCACGCCGTAGATACCCACCCAGTCATATTATTCTGCTGCCACACGGGAATACCACGCCGTAGATACCGACCCAGTCATATTATACTTCCTCAACACGGGAATACCACGCCGTAGATACACAACCAGTCATATTATACTGCTGCAACACTGGAATACCACGCCGTAGATACACACCCAGTCATATTATACTGCTGCAACACGGGAATACCACGCCGTAGATACCCACCCAGTACACGGGAATACCACGCCGTAGATACTCACCCAGTACACGGGAATACCACGCCGTAGATACACACCCAGTCGTATTCTACTGCTTTCACACGGGAATACCACGCCGAAGATACACATCCAGTCATATTATACTGCTGCAACACTGGAATACCACGCCGTAGATACCCACCCAGTCATATTATACTGCTACAACACGGGAATACCACGCCGTAGATACCCACCCAGTCATATTATACTGCTGCCACACTGGAATACCACGCCGTAGATACCCACCCAGTCATATTATACTGCTGCAACACTGGAATACCACGCCGTAGATACCCACCCAGTCATATTATACTGCTGCCACACGGGAATACCACGCCGTAGATACCCACCCAGTCATATTATACTTCCTCAACCCGGGAATACCACGCCGTAGATACACACCCAGTCATATTATACTGCTGCAACACGGGAATACCACGCCGTAGATACCCACCCAGTCATAGTATACTGCTGCAACACTGGAATACCACGCCGTAGATACCCACCCAGTCATATTATACTGCTGCAACACTTGAATACCACGCCGTAGATACCCACCCAGTCATATTGTACTGCTGCCACACGGAAATACCACGCCGTAGATACCGACCCAGTCATATTATACTTCCTCAACACGGGAATACCACGCCGTAGATACACACCCAGTCATATTATACTGCTGCAACACTGGAATACCACGCCGTAGATACACACTCAGTCATATTATACTGCTGCAACACGGGAATACCACGCCGTAGATACCCACCCAGTACACGGGAATACCACGCCGTAGATACTCACCCAGTACACGGGAATACCACGCCGTAGATACCCACCCAGTCGTATTCTACTGCTTTCACACGAGAATACCACGCCGTAGATACACATCCAGTCATATTATACTGCTGCAACACTGGAATACCACGCCGTAGATACCCACCTAGTCATATTATACTGCTGCAACACGGGAATACCACGCCGTATATACCCACCCAGTCATATTATACTGCTGCCACACGGGAATACCACGCCGTAGATACTCACCCAGTCATATTATACTGCTGCAACACTGGAATACCACGCCGTAGATACCCACCCAGTCATATTATACTGCTGCCACACGGGAATACCACGCCGTAGATACCCACCCAGTCATATTATACTTCCTCAACCCGGGAATACCACGCCGTAGATGCACACCCAGTCATATTATACTGCTGCAACACTGGAATACCACGCCGTAGATACACAACCAGTCATATTATACTGCTGCAACACGGGAATACCACGCCGTAGATACCCACCCAGTACACGGGAATACCACACCGTAGATACCCACCCAGTGATATTATACTGCTGCCACACTGGAATACCACGCCGTAGATACCCACCCAGTCATATTATACTGCTGCCACACTGGAATACCACGCCGTAATATACCCACCCAGTCATATTATACTGCTGTCACAGAACATACTAGTATAAGCACTACCTTAGTATGCTGAACTTCTAGCAAGCAAAATTGTGGTAGCGTTTTGATGAATTCCTTGGTACGACTCAGCCGCGGATCGATCCGCGAATCAAAGAAGTAGTGGCATATAAATAGAACTATGTAATTATATATATGTTTATTAAGAAATTGTTTTCATTTATGCATTATAGCATCATATCCTTATGTCATTTTCTTTATATCCACAGGTGTGAGCACGTATACTCCACATACCTTCGAGCATATCATTTTCAACTTTACAAATGGTGACAAAATTCCAGAGAAACGGTTAAGCCCATTCGTGCTGAAATATGTAAACCAGGCTGGAAAAGGTTTTCAATAATTTATCAAGATACAAAGGAATAAAACATTGATTAATCATGTTGTGTAGTTCAAATTACAGCAAGGTGTCTTGAAGTGTGTATGGACTGGTGAATAAAGTATAAACTGTGTGTTGGAAGACACTATCAAACTGGATAAATAATGTATCATATCCGTGTTACAATACTTGGATAACGTATGAACTTTCAGCTGACTACTCATATATCTGTTATCTTTATCATGTTTATATAAGTCCCTGTTTTAGTTGTAATCAACTTTTTTTTTCTGCCTTCATTATTTTTATGTTATTTTATTATACATAGGTATACAAATGATTGCATTTGATTTTGAATATGTATAAAATGATTACCAATGTTTAGTTTTGCTTTTGATAAAGAGTTAATATATGCTTACGTCGCTAGAAAATGCGTTTTTGTTTAGTTCTGTTATTAAGTGTACACTACTATAAATTAATGATGAAATTAACAAACATACTTTAAATGACACAATTGTGCACGTGACTGTCATCAAAATGTCACTATCTTTCAGAAGTACTTTCATACTTTCAACTTAAAACAGCCAATTAAAATATATTATTCTCCAGCAGTTGTTGTTTTACTTTTTACTTAAAAACATGTTTGCTTCAGTAGAATGTGCAGGTAATATCAGCATATTGTATTAACAATTTAAAATGTTAGCGTTCAAAACTAGCCAAGTTTAAAACTTAAACGAATTGCTTATTTACTCAACAAAACTTAGGGGCGTCCGTGGCCGAGTGGTTAACGTCTCTGACTTGAAATCACTTGCTCCTCACCGCTGTAGGTTCGATCCCTCAGGGGCCTAGGAATCTTTATGTGATGAAGCTATCCAGCTGGCTTGCGGAACGTCGGTGGTTCTACCCAGGTGCCCGCCCGTGCACCTGGGGTCTTCCTCCACCAATGGAAGCTGGAAAGTCGCCATATGACTTTAGCGGTTGGTGCGACTATAAAATCCAATTCAATCAATCAACAAAACTTATGGCGCAAACATGCCCGATTTTCCTTCAACATTGGGTAATATATTGGCTCATAAAAGTGTACTACAAGTGTGAATAAATGTGAAACAATGTTAGCATAATCTGCAGAACTGATGTCTTTATCTTTTAACTTAAACGGAACAGAATGAATTCAATGTAAATCCTATGAAATTCTTCTTGTTGATTTTTTTACTGAGGTTTCATGATGTTCAACCAATTAAAAGAATCATGGCGCAGTATCATATCGCTTATTTGACAGGCCTTTTCCGATCAATGTTGGGGTTGTTTTCCGTTAAGCAAGTTTATTATTCGACTGATTCGAATCCCACTGGGAACTCGACTTGTAAGTGAGG